>JAQGBX010003365.1:0-17522 GCA_034698745.1 Megaphyllum sjaelandicum
ACCAGTGACCACCTGTCTATTGTGTACAGTGACCAGTGTGTGTTGTCTTTTTTGCAATTTTTACATTGCCAATGTACGTGTACCTTAAAAAGTGACCAGATAACGGATGGGTCACATTACATCTTGCTTTAACCCTTGGACATGATGATTCTGCTCTTTTTAGGTTTTGTGTTTTTTTACTATATAGCTTATGTGAATTATACAGTAGTCTACATGTATAAGTGCAGTGTACGTGTTCATTATTTTAATTTAATTCAGGCATTCTTTATATAGTGACCACCTGTGTACAGTGACATACATATAATTTTTTTGGTGGTCACTCTTAACAGGTTTTACTGTAATACATTTTTTACATCAAATGAAATCGTAAATTACAATTATTCTCATTTATTTGAGAGTCCAAATACGTTTTTTTTTTTATTTTTCGAGTTTATTTTTTTCAAACAAATTCAAGTGGTGAGCCAAGATAGCAATGACGTTTAAATTCCAGATAGTGCGTATCATTTTCAGTCCGTTTATTTTTCGTCTGTCTTGGGTATAAAATTTGTACACAGGACAACCTAGGTATTTTCCGTTATTTTTAAAGTTAATGATCATTATTAACGTAAACCCTGACACATTGGAGCAGGCGGAACAAAATCGAACGTGACCATTTTGTTCGCTTACGAGCTCGGTGTTTTTCCACGTACTTTTTTTCTCCAAATTATCGGTCAAATAAAACTGCTGAAAACATCAATGCCGTTCATCGACTAAGTTGCAAGCAACAGTTTCTAATAGCGAGAGAACTCGGTCAGTCAATAATAAAAACTCAATAAACGCAAGTATAGCGCTTACAGCGTTCACCTTAGTTTGTACGGACAACCGAGGTGCGGATGCAACGTCCTGTCAACGAAGGCGCCGTATGTCTTCCGTTCTGGAAATGCTGCCTCCAATAAACGGCTATAACGAAATAACGTCTCCTGTCTACTCGATAAAAATCACGAAGCGTGCAAACAGAACGAAATTTCGCCAACTGATCATGGAGAGCCGTTACAGAACTCACGTATATGATTTAGTTTTTGTTTTTTCTAGTGTAAATTTACTTCATAAAAATTCTCTGTATAAAGACCACCAGTCTATTGTGTAAAGTGACCAGTGTGTGTGTGGTCTTTTTTGCAATTTTTACATTGCCAATATACCTTATAAAGTGACCAGATAACAGTTGAGTCCCTTTACATCCTGCTTCAACCCCATTGATTCTCAAATAATTCAGCCAATTATGTTACTGAGATCGAAAAAATCACTGAAAAATGAGGTGTACCCGGTGATACTTCGCACTTTGACCCAGAAAGCGCGAAGTTTCACCGGGTACTCTCATTTGATATGCATTACCAATTGTTTGCCTGGTAGTTGGCGCTAGTGGGCGGTAATTTAATTTTTAAATTAAATGCTTACCCAAAAGCAATAAAACGAAGAAAACTTGATCATTTTTTCTTTAAAAAACAAATGTGTAGTAAGGCACTAAATATACTGTATGTAGGCCTAATGCACGTGGACATTATGATTCTGTACTTTTCGGTTTTGTGGTTTTTTACTACATGTATAACAGTCTACAAGTACCATTACAGTGTGCATGTTCACTTAAATTTAATTCAGGCATTCTTTGAATAGCGACCACCTGTGTACAGTGACCAACATGGCATTTTTTATTGGTGGTCACTCTTAACGGGTTTCACCGTATCTGATGCCCTTATCATCCCTTTACTAGCGCAATCTATTTTGAATCGAAATAAAGTTGTTTAATATAATGGATATCCGTTTATTCCATGTTTTTTATACTACTTTCCCGTAGCAATTTGGTGTATGACTTCCTCGCTCCATTATGTTCAAAAAAAGATGGCGGATGTTAGTATCTCCCAACCACAACGTTGTCAAAATGTGCTCGGTAGCCAAAAAAACAGAGATGAGAAAACATTTTTTTTTTTGCGTTTTATGGATCAGCGCGTATCTTTACCCCTTAATGTCGTAGGGTTGAGCAGCGTGATAACGCAACGATTTCGTATAGTCCGTTATCCAAAAACTGATCCCGATGGCCGTTAGACGAAAGGACCTAATGGACTATAGCGTATAAGCACATTCTTAAACACCTATAGGCGTTAAGCCATCTTGATAAGAAGTGCCATGGCATGAAACGGCAGTTAATGAACGAGATCCCCTAAACTCAGAATCCATGTGCGCATGCGCGGTGCAACCAAGGGCATCGCCAATGCGCGGCCTTCGATGCTCGTATCTTCGGGCTTATCGCGTCATAAATAAAGCACGCGGAAATTGATAAAAAGCGGACAAAACCGAGATTGCGCGCGAGTCTCGTCGCTAGGGGGCGCCGCCAGACCGATCGATCCGCTATTCGAGGCAATATACACCAGGCCTGATATACACACCTGCCCCTCGTCACTTTTTAATAGGTTTTAATTGGGGCAGGAGTATAAATGGCAAAACAGATGAGAAATCGAGATGAGTTTGTGTGGGAACTAACGAGCGAACACGGAAACGTCTAATCGCAACATTAAACCGAACGGGTGCTGAGCACGCGATACATGACTGATTTGCATGAAAGCTGCATTGTATTCCGTGTTTGGGAACTACCGAAACAAGGTCCCGTTCGAGCGCGCCTGTTGGACGTTCTCCTGCTTAGATAGCTCTTACCGATCTATAATAGTAAAGGGTTACACGAGCCAAGTCGCCATCTTTACGCACATATTCCCTGCACGCACATCCGGTTTATAACCTCTATGCGACGCTTGTCTTAGCACAGTTTAGTCAGAGCGTATATACCGTATTATGACCATGCCATTCAACAGGTGGTTATAATTTCCCGATTATTTGGATGAATGCGCCACGCTGCAGACTTTGGTACTGTACTTACACATACATGTAGGTAGATCATAACAATCTATAAACAGAGTGCACTCTGTGCACTCTACAATAAAAAGTAAGCCAACTTTATAAAAAATCATAAAATAGTTTGATGTTAATGAAATTTAATGAAAATTTGTACATGTTACACAATTTCAATTTGTGTTCAAAGCTAGCACCTTTTGCGCGAACACAAGCCCTAAGGCGCATGCGCCATTGGGAGATTGCCTCGCCGATTATTGTTTGATTAATTTCATTCCAGGCGTCTGAAATTCGCTGCTCAGTGACCGCCATTTTGAAAGACAAATTCGAATGATTATGTCATTAAAAAACGAAGGTGAACGAGGGCAACTCGAAAGTAAAAAGAACAACAATATTTGTACACATTTTCATTAAATTCCAGAAGAGATGTATGTTTGTGGCTTAGTGGGCGAAAAGTTGTTCCATGAAGCGGCTTTGCTGAAGTGGTATGGGGGCGCTGCGGTCATAATTCGTTCATCAGGCCTACTTCGTCGCTTCAGCAAGCCGCTATCGGTAAGTACAGCCCGGGCATTAAAGTGGGTTTTACGGCTAGTTTCGTTATATTTTCTAACTCGACGTGACAGGTTTTTTTTTAGATTTGTTCTAATAGTGCTCGAGTCTACCGTATGGAAGAAGACTTAACATGGCCAGGCACGAACTAAATGGAAAACCGGAGAAAACTGAGAACTTTTACAATGGATAAAATCTTTGAAATATCCAATTATACAATTGTAAGCAATGCATTTACAATTTTTTTTATTCTAAACAGCAGTTGAAAGCTGAACGAGATATTTCTTCTCGAGGGGAAATGAATATTTGAAATGCATTCATGCCTTACATCGGGAGCGCCTTTCGAGGTTTCTTGCCTCTTAATGGAAAACTAAGATAGAGATTGTTTTAATATTCATGCCCCGGCTGCCCTTTCTATCTTCATTGATCAGCGAGCTTTTTTCGGAGGCTGACGGAAGTAGCGCAGAGAAACTAGGCGAGAATTCTGGGAAAATAAGATCTAAGGAGGCAAATGTGAGGCTGATCCGAGCTTAGAGATCAAGAGTGGAAACGTCAAGCTGGTTACACGGTTCAGAGAAGAAGCCACCAGGAGGATCGTGCAAATAGACTAACAAAATGTTAGAGACGACCGAAACAGTTTACTCAACCACAAAAAAACATTGATTTCTAGAAGCGAGGGGAATCGGACATCTGTAAATCCAAACCGGAAAAAATGGCTATTAAGTCATCGGTGTAGATAAAAGTTGCTCAACTTTATACCGCGGTACAACATCCTTCCAAAAAAATAGCTTCCACGTACAGTTTGCTCGAGTCGTGTTTTCTTTACCCCCCGGAACAACTCTTTCCTACTTGTACCAGACTCGTTTTAATCCTATAAGATGATGCCCTGAAGTGGAAGACATATCGCACTCTCAAAAAGAAGATGACCTAGCTAGGTGGCGAAGTGGTAGCATGCATTTTCTCCTAGCATTCGGTAGACCCGGGTTCGAGTCCCGAATTTACCGGGTCGGTTATTCTTATTGTGATTTTTCATAGCATCCCACAATCTTTCCAGGCGAATGCTGTGATAGTTTCTATATTATAAATAGTATTTTCCTTTTCCATTCTCATCCTGTTCTCATTTACGTTATGTTCTTCCCCAGGAACCTACAGCGATTATTTCACTATTGTTGCCGATCTCAAGACCGGGTAAATGGAGATGGTTGAACGAATGAGAACCGACAACAAGTTTGATATTTTCTACCGGAACTTAATTGTCTCTGGTCTATGACAGACAGCAACGGCTTTGGCTTCCATTCTGGATGATAATGAAATAAGATGACAGATATTTATTTTATCCGAGACCATGAACAATTATTTCAGAAACAGAATTTGGAAGAGGCAATAGATTTCTCGCGTTTGTCTTTCAAACGCTTTATCGTTGCAGGTGTACCGATTGCTGTCCCAATTTCAACCATTTTTTTATCGTTTAGTAGCTGGTTTGCCCGCTAGGCCTACCAAACTTCAAGCACGAATAAAAGCCAAAAACCTGCATAGCCCCGTAGCGGAAGATTTTTTTTTCGTTTTGTTTTCAAGCGTTTTGCGTCATCGCGTACAAAACCAAAAAAAAGAATCTTCTGCTATACGGGGCTCCGTATGCAAACATACCAACATATAAACATACATCTCTTCTTACATATAGTAGATTCGTAAATAAGAACAGAATACATTCGTTTCACTCTCAAGAGAAGAAATCTTAAAAGCCGAGGATTCTTAAATCTATAAATTCGCACCACTCACGTACATGCCAAGTTCGTAAAATGGCTGAACAAGGAATTAATGACCTTCCCCATCCTCCCTAATTACTTTCACCGCAGTCGTAATTTTCCATCGGAACGAAAACACCATTTCACTTATCAATCGATGTTCATTAGTTTCTCAAAGTTTTTCCCGCGTGGCGCGAGTGAGAGCAGCGCCACCACTCGTCAATACCCCAAAGAGTTGAAAGGATTGTCACGCATTTACCATAAAAAGTATCGGACTAGCGATTTGCAGTCGCTGAAATGGGTTGGCAACGATACGCTGCTCCATAAACTCCCGTTTAGCGCTTGTCCGACGAGGATTATGTCCAGCGAGCAATTGTGGAGAAAAAGAAGAGTTACACGCCAGCATTACACACCCTATTTTCCCAATAGAATAACAATTGGGGGATTTCGGTTTTTTTTTTGCACGTGCTCGAAGTTGCCTCGAAAGAAGGGAGTAAGGAGTACGGAGTGGGGGAAATCCCCCGTCGAACAAATGTTCGTTTGCCAGCGTTGCAGTGGATCAGAAGGGAATTATAATGGCCAATGGAGTGCTCTGGCCAATGACGGACAGCCGACGTTGTCGAGATAAGTCTTTTATCGAGGAAAAAAAAAACAACCATTGCGAGTTACACTTGACAGCGCACTTGCAAACATACACGAAACGAACGTTCCTACGATCATTACGCCAATTCCGGTTGCGGGAAAAAGATACACGAAGTTCTTTTCATGGCTTCAGTGAAACCTCATTAAGAAGAATTGGGGCATTCTCGCTATGTTACGAGAAAACGAATTTTAGACAAAATAAAAAAAGTACGTTATAATGGGAAATTCCCCGATAAAGGACGCAGCCCCTTCCCATTCACATCCGTGAAGTATTAAAAATGTCATCCAAACTTCGATGAAACTTAAGTTCATTTAAATGTAGTGTTGAACTCCACGAGGCGAATGTACGAGCGTATTTCAGCTTTTTGATAAATCATTATCTCGAGTAAGGATGAGAACACCCTGAATGCTTATTTCAGGCGCTTACCACTCGGCGTACAATAGCGCCATCAAGCGGGATAAGAATGCGGCATGCGCTTTAAATGAGGGCGCACACAAAAAACGCTTAGCCGAGCCAGGCTTTCTTTTTTGGAAATCTGAAAGCAGATTTGTAAGACACAGAGTGGCACACAGATCATTATTGGTCAAAAGTCTAGCCATCGATTGTATGCCGCCTAGGTACCCTAAAAACGTGTCCCGCACTCATCATGAGATGCTAATACGCATGTGGAAGAAAAGTATTAAGCGGATTGGTTCACCTATAGCATAACGTATGCAGTGGCGCCACCAAGCACACTGCATCACGCTGATATCAGCATTCATTGTGCGCCCCAAAGCTGGAAACAATAAAAATTAAAACAAGCAGGAAAGAAGCTGAAAGAAGCACGCCGAAAGTAAGAATTCGGTGTGTTCTCACCTTAAAAAAGAGTTAATTCTAAGTATGAATTACCAACTCATAGAAAACATTTTAAATGAAGTTTGCGCATTCAATATTAGGATAAACTAATGCTCAACACTGAGGTTAATTACCATTGAATTACTGATATACGCATCGAAACACAATGTATTCTAGAACAGCCGAATATTTCTTTAATTCCATGTTTTGGCATTGTTAATGAAAGTACATTTTACTATTACAATACGGTAAGATTGTTATCGCTTATCTCCTCGAGTAGCGCCTTTTTTCGTTGTTCTAATCACGAATAGTGATCTATGGGAGCCGCCCAGCAATGATATACTTGACTAGAGGTCCAAAAGCATCAGCGCCAACTTTTTACTTGGCAAAAAATATTTCTTTAGGGCCAAAGGAAGAGAGATAAATCAATGGCCATTGAGTTAAATGGCGCTGAAAACGGAAATAGGGCGAGAATTTGGCTTCGCCTCTGAAACGTGCCCTCGCGGTTGGCGTAATTGGTCAACCGAAACAAGTATTAGAAAACGGAGTTGAGAAAAGATGAGCATTTTATCAAGATGCTGGTTTAACAATTGAGTGCATTACGAACAACGTTTGAGGTCCAAAGCGTTACATCGAGGTTAACCGAAAGACCGAAAGAACTCCGTGTTATTGCCACATTTTGAAGAAGAAACAATTTCGAAAATATGCGGCATCGTGCAGCTTTCGCCACCCTTTTTATATATTTTTAAGAAAGAAAGAAAAAAAAAGAAGCGCCGTTTACTTTTCAATCGGAACACTGGAAATTGAAGAGGATCTTAAAGCTACGTCTATTCTGGAGGAAAACAAAGAAACATGTTGTTTCTAGTTGTTGCCAGTTGCTTCTGGAAAAAAAACTATTTTAATCTACTGGAACATTCTGTTCACACCGAAAAAGTAATTGGAGTAGCGCATTCCAGCTTGCTCGTTTCTGACGAGCAACTAAGTGGAACGAGCAACAAGCTGTGCACACTGCACATAAGTAACTCTTCAGGAAACACTGGAGGAACTCAATCATGTGCTGGGACGCCAGAAGTTGTGGCAGTAGCTAAGTGGTAGCCAATACGAATGCCCTTAGGTGCGTTTGCATTTAGGTCACACAAAATCCGATATTCCTATTGGCGACCAATTAGCTGCTGCCACAACTGCTGGTGTCCCAGCATTTGTTTGAGCTCCCCCTACAGTGCATAAGTAACTCTTCAGGAAACCCTGTGCATAAGTATAACTCTTCAGGAAACAGGGACGTATACTCATGTAGCTAAACATCCTTTTATCTTTGTCACGTTTTATGGAAACAAGTAACCTGGGAGGAAATTTTATTTCTGTTGCCATAAGCAATATGAACTTTCAGCAACAATCAGGAACAGGTTGAAGGGACAAGCAACAGAAACAGGAAGTTCTTCAATACTTCCTCCAGTGTGCACGTAGCTTTAATTTGATCACGTTGAAGGTTATCATGTACGAGCGCGTATTGCAGAAACATTCGATAATTACTGTACTTTAACAAAAGTTATTGCAACGCTCCTCGTGTGGGGGCGCCACTTAAGTTGGTCGCGATGCGTGTGGAACAGCGGGCAATTAGTTATCCTCATTTGGCAGCGCATAAGATGTTCAGCTTTCGTTTTTTTTTCTTGCTTTGACGTTGCAAACTCGAAGGAATAAGCTTCGTGTAGAGATTTACATAATTCCCCCAATATACAACGAAGATAAAAAAATGACGAAAAGGCCTTGAGTACGTTGTCCCATCTTCCATTTAAAGGGGATTCCCAAAGCTCAGCAGGCTATCAGAATCCATCTTCGGCGTAATCGGTTTGCGGTGATAAGCCTATCCTCCCAGCGGCCACCATTTTGATTAATCACTCGGAATAATATTTTTATAGATAAGCGTCTGTAGCGCATGAAGCCCGCAGCAACAAAGCAAAATACACTTCCGGTTATCTGGGGGCGGATTAACCGATGATTTCTGTACCATTTCTCTTATAGCGTATAACTAAAGCATCAACCAGCTATTCCTGGTAATCGAGAGTCTATTGGAACGTTACAAACTTGTTTACTGGTATCACCAGAATGTATATTCTTATGAAAAATGACAAGAAACGGGCACGTTTTACACGTCAACGTGTTAAGCGTGCAACACTTCACGTTTAAATTGCCACGCTCATCTTCATGTACGTACGTGCATGTTAAATGTTAAAAGTCGAGTAAATTAAATTTTAACATCATTTCTGTTTTACTTGGAATTTTCTGTAAAGATGACCAAAATATAGTTGACGAGTACATAAATAGATTTGCAAAGCACGGTCAAAATAATACAAGTATCAGGTAGCCTACACTCAGAAAAAAGCTTTACGAAAGGTACCTTAGGCAACCGTGGTATAAACCGGATTGCATTTCTTAAACCAACGAGCGTGTCGGTGATTTTAAGACTACTAAAAGTGCCCTTCGTAAAGCCTTTGAGTACACCTATTATAAAAGTTTGAGGTAAAAGGATACATTCACGTTGAAGCTTATTCCAGTCGCTTGTCAACCAGTGTCGCTTAGTGGTATTGCAGACGCTTACTACTAAGCGACACTGGTTGGACAGCGACTGGAATAAGCTTCAACGTGTATGTACCCTATTTGACGGGTAATTTTCTGGTACGTACTCCTCCGAAATCGTAACAAGATCGCTTAATATCTGATATAACTTGAGTCAGTGGTACATGTAAGTGCGCGTGGAAAAAGGAAGTAAAACCAACTTCCGGATCTAGAAACGTCAATAGGTTGCCAAAAATGTCCTACGTCTGACCCCTATTCCCCCGCGAATAAAAAAGACGGAATAATCCGAATGTAGGCGGTATTGAATGAAGATTTCGGGCTTATGAATAATATTAAAAGCAGATTTATTTCTGGGAAACTGAACAACAGCGTCGAGAGCAGATATTCAACGGTTGCATCGCAACAACCTTTAGTAAATTTCTGCTAAATCGAGCTTGCACTCACGCCCAGGGGCCCATTGCGGGTGCATCCGTTAACTTCGTTAAAAATCAAATTCGACCCAATGAGGCAGCAGAAAAAACTACAAAAGCCATTCGTGTTGCGAAGACCCTCCAGAAGAAAAAAAAAAGGTTTAAAGATGGAATCTCGCATTCTTCGGATAATTAAAAACGAGCCTAGAAACGCGGCTCGATATCAAAGCCACGGACCTGCGCATTTTAATATAAAATATAAAAAAGCACGGAGTGAAAGAGAGGAGAAGTGAAAAAAAATCCGATAATAGACAAAAAGGCACGTAATGATGAAGTGAAAGACGATATTAGCAAATCCGCGTATTCAAAACGAAGCGAGAGCATCGTCAACTCGCGTTTAGAAACGCGAAATAAGGGAAGGAAAAAAAAAGAAATTAACTCAGCAAAAAAAGAGCTTTTAAAAAGAAATCATCGAGAGAAAACGAGCACCCGAAATTACCGCTAGATCACCTTTCCAATATTTATTAGAAAAGGGTATAAAAAAGACACCCAAATTACCATCGTAAACATTGATGATGTTTCCACGTACTTTATAGCCGCAGAGAACCGTACGGAATTGCTCCCGTGGAGGCGCTGCCTACTTTTTAAGATAGATATGCAGATATATAGATGCTTTTACACCTTTCTGACTGTATTAAGTAAATGCGCACTAAATGTACATGTATATAGTGCGCTACCTTGTGGGTAATAATTCATAGAATTGCCACCAGGTAGCTATATGCGTCATACTCAACTTGTGGGGAGTCCCGATATGTCTACATCATGTAGGGATTTTAAAACCCAGAAAATCTTCAATCGCGACATCCTTCTGGTGTTGGCAAAGTAGACATTTTGGCAAATTGGTCTCAAGTGACCCAGCTGGAGCCTTTTTTCAATTCAATTCAATACAGTACCCTACAGTCATCAAGTAATATGCCATGTGATAGGGGATTACCAGTATTCTATTCTAATTATTACCCTACAGTCAGCACATACAGTGCCATGTGGTAGGGGTGTTACACAAGCACCATTGGACGAGGAGACCGAGATACTAGAACCCCAACAGCATCAATCAAAGTTAATTTCTCAAAGTTTAAGGCTATCCTTAGGTAGCCCGTTCTAAAGTCCGTTCTAAAGCGAGTCAGAGTGGTAACTTCTATCGCCCTGATGATTACGTTAAAGATATGTCGTCCACAAGTTTTTTGTGGCTAGGGACGGTAAATCTCTCGAGAAGCCCCATACTTAGGCCTCCCAGTGAGTGGAGCATAGCAGTTACACTTTTTTTCCCTTTGGTATTGCCCAGTGACAAACCAGGCAGCTCTATGCTGTACCATTTCCACTTCCTGGACAAGACCAATTCTAAAAGGGTTCCAAATAGGGCTGCAGTACTCCACGAGAGGAGCATGGCTATGCTAGCTGGCACTCCCTGTATGGTAACCCAGGTGATGCCACCAACAACTAAACTTCCTGAAAGTGCAAGCTGTCTTTGGGGAGTCATTCCATTGCCAAATCAGCCGCACAAACAAGGACCAGAAGTCAGCATCCGTTCTGGCATGTATCTCGCACAACTGCTTGGAGTGCGTACGCCTACCAACACGACGTCCATTTGGAGACCAGATATTCACAACAAGATTAGCATTTGGGGACAGACTTGAACCTTGAACACAGATCGCGATACCCCTGGAAGTTATCATAGGTGCATTTCCTCCCAATCTTCTGATTTTTGCTATACAGTATATCTGCAGTGTACTTTTTTCGAGTACATACACTGCTCTTCCAGACTTTGCTTATCCTTTCCTCTATACCGCTCTGTCCATAGATTCTCCCAGTGGTTTAATATTCCCGAATTGAGGTTGAAATTTGGAGAAAGTCGTGTTGGAGTTAATGATCGAATCTTCTTAAACAACGTTGACCTCCGTACCGGTTTATTGTCATTGATGGACTCGTAGACCATTCTGGCCAGTCTGGATTTGTCCCTTTTCCACAGTCATCCAAGTGATTTCAACTCTTTAGGGTATTGACGAGCGGTGGCGCTGTGCAAACAGACAAAGATCCTCGCCACAGCGCGGCGGTGTTTCCTGCCAACATCTGGTGCGTTTGCCAATTAAAAAGCTGCATTTTGCGTAAGGATTTATCAAATGTTTGGCGTTGCGGTACAGACAGACGAACCTCTGTTAGTTTCGAAGATAAGCCTAAGTGGGGTGCGATCATTTAGTATTCACACCACACCTGCGATGATGCTGAACATCCATTAAAAAGCTGCGATCTTACGAACTCTCCGGAGAAGTTAAATGAGCCAAGTTTTCGGGTCAATCATAAATTATTTGTGGAAACGTGAAGCGATTTTCAAGTTTCATTCAGCCGCCTCGAGTGATTTGCATGATTTCGCAGTTTTAGTTGCGGGTTGACGCATCAACCACTTCATTCGGAAGAAAATTTATTCCGCGGAAAATCAAAGACTGCCTCCTCCAAAATCTAGCGCCAGTTACAATAAGGCTTTTAACACGCATCAATTCGTAGAAGCGCCTCCGAGAACACCTTGGCTTAAGAGGGTGCTAAAACCACCCCTTCTATTTTTCCTAAGGGGTAAGATAAAGTGGATTTGCATCGCGAGGAACGAACACTTAAGAACCATTCTGAAGTTCAGTTTTATCAAATTTTATTTTTAGTATAGCTGCATGGGCACAACTAAAATGTCAGAAAACTTGAAATGACAATCATGCATTTTCTTCAGTCATACTAGAGGGAAAAGTGCACAAAACTCGTGTTGCTTGAGCAGGAAATAGCTTGAAAATGATCCGCGGAGATACGTAACTTTTCTAACTAACTAGAGGGCACTTTAAGTATTTAGCGTGTGGGTTTTATTAAGCAGCCTAACGCAAGGTCAGTGCAACATTTAGCTACTTTTGGTGATGCCCTGCATCAACAGCTGTGGTTCGAAACGATCATTTTATCTGTGAGATGCAGCGTGCCTATTTTTGTGAGTTTTCTAAACTTTTTCGTTATTTCTGAAATTGATTTATACAATACATACTGCACAATTTCTTGCTTATATACAATGTAGGTGCACATCAGAAGTTCTCTAAGATGAATAAGCAGATTTGTGGAAAGTAGTGTGTCCAGAAAATCGAATGAGAAGGAGTGCCAACCGATACTAACCACAACTCTAATCCATTGTATAAATCTTTAAATATGCACATGTTTTTATTTAGTTAGTATATACATGCATGTGTTTTGATTACAATATATTTTTTGAATCTGACGGGTGCAGCGTGCGCAGTATTGCCTATATGGAGGGGGGAGAAACGGAGTGTTAGGGTGCGAGCACAAAGAACACTTACTTTCAACGTGCTTCTTTCGTGCTTATTTTCAGCTTCCTGTTTCCATCTTTGGAGCGCACAATGGACGCTGATATCAGCGTGATGGTCAGTGTGCTTGGTGGCGCCACTGCATGCGTTATGCTAGGTGAAACATTCCGCGTAAAATCTTCCACATGCGCATTAGCATCTCATGATGAGGACGGGACACGTTTTTACGGTGGCGGCATACAATCGATGGCTACACTTTTAACAAATATTGATCTGTGTGCCACTCTGTCTTACAAATATGCTTTCAGATATCCATAAAGAAATGTTACAAACATTTTTGAAAGCTTATAAGCGTTTCTTGTAAGGTTTGCTTGGCTCGGCTAAGCTTTATTTGTGTGCGCCCTCATTTAAAAAGCATGCCGCATTCTTATCTCGCTTCTTGGCGCTAGCGTACACCGAGTGGTAAGCGCCTGCAGCTACCGTATAGTTCCTTCAAGATCATGAACACTTATTTTTAATCATGCATGTTCATCTTTTATACTTTTCTATACACGAGGCATATTATGACATTAAGTCGTGTACCGAAACCTTGAAATCCTTCCTTATGTAGGGACATGTACTGTATACATGTACTAGCTATTCCAACTTAATGCATTTATCCAGCGCTTAGCACGAAGTTACGTTTCGAAACTAACCCGGGTTAACGTTTTGAACCTGAAAACTCGTAGTTTCATTGATTTCTCCCACTTTCTTTCTGCAATTTGAATCCAATTTAGTCAGTTCGCGCTCGACTGGGCGCCATTGACTTAAAACAAAGGAAGACGATCCTCCTTAAGTGCTGCTTAAATTAATTCTTTATCCATTTTTGATGGTAATGCCATCTCTTACGCGAGTCATATGAGACGATCTGTGAAATGGATCCCTCTCTCGGCTCGTATTAGAACGGTGCGATGGTGAGGGTTTCAAAAGTAAGGTCGAAAATCGAGAAATCGGAAAAAAAGGACTGATCAATTTGGCACTTGTGCTGAGGAAATTGACTGGAAATTCACTGACAAGGATAGTATTGAGAAATTATCTACAACGTTTGATTATTGGGCGCTGCGAAAGGACGGGGAGGGGCTATAGGGGTTGTTCTTAAGACGTTTGTGTTTGTAAGAGAAAGGACGTTCATAAGGGGCGTCCATAAACGGTGGTAGAACATGCTAGAACATAGCAGACATTTACTCGAAAAGAATGAAATGATATTTCATGCAGTCATGCAATTTCTTGCTGCATCACCTTGTAATTAAGTCTGACCATGACGTAACTGTTTTAACTCCTGTTTTCTCTTTTTGATTTATTGTGTTCGTATCTCATTTTGGTCCATTTCAGCAGTTGTTGTTGCGTTATTAGTTTTTATTTATTAGTGAAGGCGAAATTGGCCTTGCGGGTGATTAATACCCTCGGGGATTGCTCGTTCATTTTTTGCATATGTGTACATGCAAATTTTGATGATTTATGCGTGCTTTCTGTTCGCATAACGCTGCTACCACCTCAACTTATGCGCAAACATTTTTTTTAGCCATGATTCATCACTTTTTTATTAATTTTTCCTTGGTAAATTGATGCGTGCTTCCGCGCATCATCGCCTCAAAATACGCCTGTTGGTGCGTTTGATGAACTCCATAAATAAACGCCGTCCCCCAAGGGGGATCCCCATGCTTCGAAGCGTCATTAACTGCATTAAATATTGAAATGATGGAGAGGAGTGAATTAGGTACATTCGCACCTGTCTCTGGTCCGTATGCTTTTTCATCAACTACGCTTCTGGCGATGATTTTGAGGCGCCTTCAGACATCGGCCATTAGGCGCCAATTGGGGCGAAAAAATTGCTGGTGCCGTCGACATCCCAACGCTATCTCAAGATGGTCGAAGCTATTTGCGAAATGAAAAAAAAAAGTACATGTAGTTTTATGTTGCTTTTTAAGAAAATAGCTCGGTCCAAAAAACAGACGAAATAAAACCTTTTAGGAGCTGTGCATGCACTTGTGAGTTTTCCCCTACTCCATCATCCATTCTATTACATTTTTTAGCAACCTATCCCATGAATAATACTAGAACGGGTCAGGGTATCCAAAAAGATAACATATCACTGTTAGAAATATCCTATCAATTGGAGTTATTGCATTGTATTTTGAAATTTTCCGAAAAAATGATTGAGTCATGAGAAAATCCATTAATTCTATCAAATTCGCGTGGTTCATTCCAAACTACGAAGGGTTTTAGCCTGTCTGGAAAGAAACGAAGCAAATGCACATTTCACAAATGACCGAAACCAATATTCCTACATGCGCACTACATGTATCTTTTGAAATATGCATTTGCATGCAATGTAAAATGTCAATGTTTAAAAATGGGTGAATTTTGTATAAGCTGTTTAATCCGGTCTAATTTAAGAAAGAATTCTCGTTTCTGGCAAGAGATGTTGCATAAAGTTGCATACTTGTTTTATTGACTATGGTAGTAACTTGTCTTCTAGCAGTTCTCTACCGTGGGTTGTGCACTAAATTATTGATAGTTCAATCAGGTGAACGGCAAGCAAAAGTAAGCCATTTTTACGGTTTATTTATGACTATTTCAAAAATTTAACACTGCGGGAATTGGTTGACTAGGTAACTTCTTGGATTTCCCCTTGAGGATTTCGTGGATCCTACATGATGTGAAATAACAATGGATTTTCTGATGGAGTAGTTTAGGAATGCACTAGCGCTAACATTTTCGCGGTAAATTAGTTATTTTAGTTTTAAAAAGTTTAAAAAAGTAAATCCCATTCGTAGGAAAAATATTAGTGGACTCGCGTTGTAACGAACCTGTAGAGACCTCAAAAACGTTTGCAACCTTCAATGTTCCTAACTGAGAATGGCATTAAAAAAAATTTCAATATGCTGTCAAATTTGTTTTAGAATCCAAAAAAAAAAAAAATCGGTAACAACACAAACATTGTCTCTTTTAAAATTTAAAGTTTCCATGCAATTTAAAACTAATTTAAATTTTCAAAAAACAATTTTTTACTTCGTCAACTTTCTCACAAAAAAGAAAAGTCCGAAAATTGGAAAGTTTCCATAGGGTACGAATTCGTTGGCACTTAGAAGTAAAAAAGTTAATTTTTTTTTACCACTAGCGCCAACCAGCGGCAAACAATTGGTAATGCATTTAAATTACCAATTGTTTGCCCGCTACACGCCCTAACGAAAAGCCAATTTTGGACAAAATAAATTCCAATTGCATGCGCGAATGCAGAATGTCATAAAAGGGAATATGCATGCAATACGGTTAGTTAACGTTCGTAAGTCGGGGCTAGCTGCTTATCCTCGTTCTCCATGTCCTGTCACGTATTATGCATCCGATAAATGTCCATTGCACCATTCGTGTTTAACATGTACTTTTTCTCATCCCTTCCAGGAAGCAGACTTTAGGATGCGCCGATCCCCAAACAGAAGTTTGTGTTTACTCCGAGCGTCGCCATTTGGCCGTCAGGATGCATGGGCCGATTCTGGCGGTGGCCACAGGGAGCCTGGCGTTCGACCCCGAGCACAAGATCCCCTCCTCGAACAGGTTTCCCTCGTGGTTCCTCGGGTAGGGAGGGGAGCCTCGCGGTCCCTCGCGGGCTCAGTGAACAACACTGAGGATTCGTGATGGCCCAGTCTCTCGGTGTCGATTCGGTTAACCAACTTACCGGTGAAGTTGGCCCCGTCGGTCCTCCAACGACGGAGTAACGGGATTGGCCATTGAAGACGTCGTGCTCGTGATTCTGCGCTTCCCTCGTGGTAAGTTTGGTTATTCTTGTGGTCGTTGATCGAGTGTCCAGCAAATTGGATTATTAAAACCTGCCACGAGGCCATTTGGCGACCTTGCTTAGTGAGGAGTGTGTTCGTCCAAAATAGGGTAGTTCATACTGTACATCGCGGAAAGATCATTTGTTTTGTAGGAAAGCATTAGTTGATCAGTTGGTAGAATGATGCCAGTACATGTACTGTTTTGTATTCTATTCTGGCCATACGAAGTCTGGCCATGATGGACCCCAACATCACAAATAAGTTAATTTCCCGTATTTGGGACTTTAACGAAGAGGATGGGATGGGGAAAAAAGTGGGCAATGGAAAGCAGGGGATAAATAAAAGTAAGAGAAACTTTAGAAACGAATTTAAGCCACGTTAACAGCGCCATCTGTAGTGGTGCAGTTTCTACATTCCTTACCCATGGATGGTCATACAGGCTGTACAGCCCAATCCCAATGAATTATGCACTTACCATTTTAATACGTAGCTTCAAGTTTGAATCCATATAAAACAGAAACAACTAAACAAAACTCAATAAAACCAAATGAAAACAATAGCTTGGTTATCCATCTCCTTAGTATATTACGTCTGATCGATATATTTTCAGCAGGTTTCAATTTCCACAAACCCTTTGAAAAAATATTTGTATCAATGAATTATGCACTTCTTAAACAAATGATGTACAAGTTGTACAAACTTACAAATCACCATTTTGTTGTATAACC
>JAQGBX010003366.1:0-17520 GCA_034698745.1 Megaphyllum sjaelandicum
ATAGAGAAAGAAGCTCTTGCGATCAGATTCGGATGCAAGAAGTTCCATGAGTACATCGCAGGGAAGGATCTCATCGTGGAAACCGATCACAAACCACTAGAGATTATCAGCAAGAAACCAATCGGTGCAATGCCTGCCAGACTTCAGCGAATATTCTTTGACATCCTGCCATACAGGGCCACCATACAATACGTTAAAGGTACCGACATACCTGTGGCTGACACCCTGAGTCGAGACTGTACGCCAGTAAAGGGGGATGATGACCCTGAAGAGCTACAAGTCAACATTACGCTGCCGATGTCTAACAGCGCAACGAAAAAATTACAACGAGAATCTGAATTGGACTTAATCTTTCAGAAACTCCACACAGTTATTTTGGTAGGATGGCCGGAGAACAAAAGTGATCTTACTTCACCTGAGCTAGAGCTATACTGGACATTTAGGGACGAATTATCAAGCTATGAAGGCATAATCTTCAAAAATATCCGACCAGTTATCCCAACCAGACTACTCCAAGGTTACCTAAGACACATACATGCCGGACATCTGGGTATAGTATTTTCGATCCGCAGGGCAAGAGAAGCAGTGTTCTGGACCCACATGGCAGTGGACATACATAACTTTATAGAGAAATGCGTACCATGCCAAGGAACACAACGAGACCCCGACAAAGAACATATACTGACCAAACCAGTTCCTGATCTTGCCTGGCAGATAGTAGCGCCAGATTTCTTTGAGGTGGAAGGTGAATCATACCTCATCATCACCGACAGCTACTCTGGATTCTTAGACATAGCAAAACTGAAGTCCACAACATTGCAGTAGTCATTGGGAAGCTTAAACAGTGGTTCTCCGTACATGGTGTTCCTGAGGTGCTTGAGTCTGACAACGGACCACAATACTTGTCACGCGAATTCTCCAACTTCACAGAGCAATGGTGTTTCCATCACTAGACATCTTCACCATTGTTTCCCCGTGCTAATGGTCTAGCAGAGAGAGCAGTCCAAACAGCTAAAGGCGTCATTCAGAAATGCTCACTTGACGGCACCGACATCTACACCGCGTTGTTGAACATTAGAAACACACCACAAAGCAAGATGCAAGGATCTCCAGCCCAACGACTGTTTAACAGGCACAATAGGGCTCCTTTGTCCGAGTCCTACAACTTGCTCCGTCCCCGAGTTCAGAAAGATGTCAAAGCCGCACTCACCGCCGCAAGAGGCCACCAGAAACACCACGCAGACAAGGGCGCAAAGCCAGCGCCACCCATTACCAGAGGAGAGACCGTGAGAGTCCAAACCAGACATGGTCAATGGGAACCTGGAATCATCAAACAAGAAGCAGCCGGTCCTCGGTCATACGACGTCCAGCTCAGCGATGGCAGTGTGCTACGAAGAAACACGTCGTTTCTTAGGAGCACAAAAGCAGAACTTATATCCCCCAGAAGTACCATCACATGCAGCTCCAGCGGACCCGTCACCACCCCTCCGATGGCGGAACGCGACGAGCAGAGCCGTTCAACCAAAGAAAGGACAACAGATGCAGAGGCGATTCCTCCAGCCCCTGTAGCAGCCAAAGACACCGCCACAACTATAACACGCAGTGGACAAACTGTGAAGCCTCCAGTCAAACTTTACCTTTAATATGCACATCTTGCTTTCATGTTACCTTAAATCTTACTTACCAATGTTGCATATTGTTTGACAAATTTGCAATTTGAATTTCATTGTAAATGTTAAAAGGGAGGATGTAACATGGTTACGTAATGCGCCACTTGATAGCGCCACTGTCTATGAATAAATACACACTAGGTTGTTGTTGCACTCCCAACATGGCGTCGTCCTCGATCTAATTATTGCAGCACGCTACAATAGGGTCTCCTTTTTTGATTATTGGATAAATTAGGACCTGTTTCCAGGAGTCAGGGATGTCATGGGAGTGTACTATATGGTTAAAAATGGGCAGGAGGGCATATGCAAGGTATGGTGGGGTGTTTAGGAGCATCTCAGGTAGTATCATGTCTTTGCCTAGGGCTTTTCCTGATTTCATAATAGATTGTGCATATTTTAGTTCTTGTAAGGTTATTGGTTGTTCCCAATTGGAGGGTGTTAGTTAGTATTGGTTAAGGTAGTTAGTTGTGCGATTTTTTTTGGTGTATGATTTTAATTTTATATGTGGGAGCTTTTGTGGTGGGATATATAGATTATTGAATTGTCTTTCCCATGTCTCACAGGGAATAGGGTGCTCTTTTTTCATATATTTGCGTTTGTATTTCCCGATAAGTGACCAAAATTCAGAGTTCTTAGCACAAGTTATTTTTTGTGCCAGTCAATTATGAAATGGTTTTTAGTGTTTTGTATAATGCACCTTGCTCTTCTTGGGCATTTAGGTGTGCTAGTGAATGGTTGTTAGGGTTAGATAGAAAAAGCTGTGAGGTCATTGATACCTTGTTGACAGGTGATGTTGAACCATGGGGCTTTATTGTGTTTGACAGTAGGTGTGTTTATGGTGCGTAGTAAGCCAAGCTCTGTGGCTGTTGCTATTAATAAGGCTTGGAATCTTGGAAATTGCAAGGTGGGGGTTAATTTATTAATCTGTTGGTTGTTGAGTTTATCATGCAAGATATTATGAAATTTGAGGGCTTTGGTGAGCTTTCCAGGTTATTTTGGGGTATGATTGGCCAGGTTGGGGAGGGGTAGGACTTAACATTTTTTGATATAAAGTATGGTTGGTTTGTTTATGATGATGTAATCGAGGATGCTAAAAATTTGTTTGCTGTAGAATGTGGGTGCACCATTGAGATCACAGATAGTTCATCCATTGAGAATACTGTACTGCTTATTGTCCAGTAAGGAGATTACCTATTTGCCTTGTTGGTTTAGCTTGGGGTCTGAGGAGCTTCTAATTTCGGTCAAATTGATGTTATGGATGTAAGTTGTTATAGAAGAATTCTTTGATGATGTACGTGAGTTGAAGTCTTTTGTGATTATCAAGGGGTGCAAGTTGGTTTTGTCCAAGAGAGTTGAGAACTTTTTTGAAGTTGAATGTTTGTATTATTTGGTATGTACACAAACATGAGTATGAAGATGAAGTTAGTATGTTTGTATCTTAGTTTGAGTATTATCCAATGTTTTGTGTTAATAGTTTCGTCTATGATTTCAAGTATGTTTTTTTCGTATGCTACTGCAAGTCCTCCAGATAGGCAGCCTTTTGTTTTATTTTTTAGAGCAGGGTTGTAAATGTATTTGAATTTATCGGGGGGAGGGTAAAAGGTGTTAGTGACCAGGTTTCAGATAAACAGAGAATATCCTAGCTGCCTATGGTTTCAGAGGTGAGTGTCTTGGATGGATTTGGTACTGAAGATGTTTTAAGACAGGATCCGGATTTTTTTGTGCTGGGGTCATGAGGTTTATTATGGGTTTTCTAGAGGTTTAGCTGTTGATGTAGAAGGGGTAGCTGTAAGTTTGTTATGATGGAAGGGGTTGGTGGTTGGGTTAGTGAGAGCAGTAGTAGGAAAGGGTAGTTGTTGGGAAATTGTAACATTGTTAGGGTATGTTAGGGGGAAAGGTTGTATTAGTGGGCTAGGGATTGTCTCAGCTGTGTCATCTGGTATTGACCAGGTTGGCGAGGGTGTGATACGCATGGTAGATGGGTCGATTGTGTATTTAGTTCAGTTATAAAGTAGATAGCCATCTACCATTTTGACTCGTTGTCCAGACCTTTTTAGATGTAGTAGGTGAGGGAGGAGTGCTTTTCGTTTAATCAGGGTGATTTTGCTAAAGCTGTGTTCAAGTCCTAGTTTAAAGTACCCTGGGATGGAGTGTAGCCATTGCATATTGTTAATGAATGCGAAGAAGAAAAGGTTCTGTTCTTGCCTGTGGTTAAATTTAATTATTGTAGTTGGTGAGGATCGAGCTGTTGAAGGTCTATTAAGGGGGTGGATAGCATCCAGTTTTATATTATTGTGTTTGTTGAGGTTTAAGTGAGCGAAGAGTAGATGGATCTGGTTTTCCCATGTGTTGTTTGGGGGGAGGTGGGAGATTAAAGGTGACACATGATTTGCGACTGGAATAGTTCTCCAATTCTTCTAGCTTACTGTTAAGGACAGTGATTGAAGGAGATATTGGGTGGTCAGGGTACGGTGTGGCTAGTTTGGGTATGGAGAATTGCGATGTCTGACTAAATTTTTTTGAATCTGGCTTCAGACTGAGTTTTGGTGTTCTACGAGTGAGTCGTGTAGGTTTTGGAACTTGCTCTCAAAGCTTGATTGCATATTCGTCATAGTAGTTTGGAGGTTAGTTAAGGTTTGGGGCAGATTGTTGAGTGTTGCATCGTGTTTAGTCTGTTTATCTGAGATTTGTTGTACAACAGCTAGTGTTTTACTTACGGAGATTGCAAATTGGTTTAGAGTGGACAATTCAGTTGCTGCTAAGCTGGTGGAAGATTTTCTTTTAGCTGGGTTCGGTTGTGGTGGTCCTGGATTAGATTCTATACCGGATGTGAGTAGATGAGTTGAAATTAGTATTTTTAAATGCATGCATGGCAGTGGGCATATTTCCGAGTTTGGGGAGGTAATATTAGTTGTCTGTGATTGATGGGTTTTGAAAGTAGGGTTGAAGTTTAATAGAAGGGGTGTGCCGTTGATACAAGGGGAGAGAACGAGCAGTTTGCAAAGGATTAGACGTGTTACGTTGGTGCCTGTTGCCTTACCTTTAGGTTTTGTTCCATAATGCGATCCGCCATTGAATGCTCCTGTTATGGTTCGATGTTGGTAGAACGAGGTTCCAATTTGTTCGATTTACCTGTCCTTTCGTTTGCTAGAATTAATAGTTTATTGCGTTAATAATGGTTAGATTGTTTCCAGGTGTGTCTGAGATCAGCTCGGACACTAATCAGGTCTGCCTGCACAATCGGCTGGTTAGGCTTAAAAGAGTGCTTTATTCCTTATTTTATTTTTGTTTTGATTGTTTATTTTTTGCTATTATTGTTGAGATGTTGATATCATTTTCTGTTTCACTTGAACGGCTCGACGTCGGGTGTGGTGACGGAGTAAGCCTATCGGCTACCGTGTGTTTTGGCAATTGTTTTTATGTTGATTTGGTAATTTGATTCTAAAGAATTTCAGTTTATTATTACAGCTGAACCTGTATTACTAACCTGCTCCTTATAAGCAGATAAGGATCACCTTACTAAGAAGATAAACGAAATCAGATACGCAGCGAGTACGTGGGTTTAGGCCTAAACCAGGAGCGAAAAAAATCGTGGCTGACGGTTTGGCCCCTTGGCGAGCAATCGAATAACAGAAACCGATCAATTGATAGTAGAGGCGATCGTCTGACTGAAAATTTCCTCTTCCTCAGGTAGCAAATTTGGTGTTGAAGATGTTAGAATTTATCCCGAAAATGTCTAATACTTTGCCCAATTTACATCCTTTATACAAAGACAAGGACCTACATTTGTAAATAATGTCAAGGCATAGGGAGGGAGTCTTTTCAGAGGTTCCAAAGTTGTCATTTTTCATCAAAAAAGACATCTTTTTCTTATAAAAAAGTAAGTCTTTTGAGGCCTTTGAAAATACGCCCTAATCTACCATGATATTATCCACCCAAATGTAGGCCCTCAAATTGACACATAGACGGTAATTTGGATGAAGTATTCGACGTTTTCGAGAGACCTTGAGGTGCAAAAGTATTTTTTTTTGCTATTTTACTAATAAACTTTTCGTGCTAGGGAAATGTCGAAGTGGCAACCTGGTCGTACATTTCAACCGAAATTTTTCTTTTCTGCAAATTCAAATTTTTATATTATAGTTTGCAGTAACTAAACATAATAACCATGGAATCTTTGATATTCATGATATTTTCAGGTAAACACTTCCCCACTAGTCTTAGCTTTTTGCCCATTTCACTAATGAACGCATTATCTTCAAAACTCAATGAAGCGGGCGAAATGACTTTTGGAACTCCTGCTCCAAAACTTCAGGGATGGTCTAAGTGTTCCACATTTCGGACACACTACCTCCCATGGAAATAGGATTAAATAAAATGACAATTAAAATTAACTGATTATGGAATGTTTAAACCAATAGGAGTAGCAGACAGAAGAAAAGTCCCCGACAAGAGAATTGCCATTTTTAAAAATAACGGCCAATAACACTAAACAATAAAACAAAAGTTGCACTATTTCACCGATAGGATTTCACAGGCTCCGCCCACCGCGGCCGGTGAACACACCACCTTAACTGATATCATTTGCAATCCCGCAATTACATTTTTTTGGCCAATAAGTGTTTTAGACATTACTTCAAAATGTTAAAATATTACTTGCTTATTTAAATAAATGTAGTGCAATTTCCTATAAATAATCAAACTTGCACACCAGTATAATTAACCACTGTGGAACTATCAATGAAGTGATATTTTCTGAACTTGTCGATGAACAATTATAAAAATACAGCGAGTCCAGATAAGAATGTTAACATAACTAATTTATTTTCGAATTGAGTTACCATCTTCCCGCGCAAACAACGGCATGGCCCTATAGGTAGAGGGAGAACAGCATGCCACTATACCAGGGGGAATAGTGCATGCCATTATACATAGGGGTAAAATTTCCGGGAATTCCCTTTTTACCCATGACGCAACTTGTTACCTTAATCCTACAATTTATTTGTTATCCAGTCGATTATTTTGAATGTACCAGTTGGTCAAATAACGCCCCTACCAGTACAGTATCAAACAGTTATCATTCGGAACACTACTATTTACTACTTTACAGAAATTAGATGAAAACAATGGAAATATTCGAGGAACAGTCGCCAATTTAGGAATTAGCCGGTCTGTACTGCAACTTTGGCAAAAACAACGCGTTGAACTGGAAAACGCTTTTTTCCTATGAACTGGCATACCTCAGTTTATAATAGCATACCCCCGGTATATAGTGACATGAAACAAAATGTAAAAAAAGATTTTTTGTTATCCCCGGGCTATAGTGTCATGCCGTTGTTTGCGCGGGAAGACGGTACAACTTTACCAACTGGCTTAAAAAAATTGAAATTTATGTCCATCAAAACTTTCTCCTTTCACCAAGTTTCATTGGGCCACTGGGGCCCTGCTTAAGTGCACGCCTCTCATCCATCTCCTTTTTCCGCTGTAAACGCTTCTTTTCTCGGTCTTCTTTACTGCCAACCTGAACTCCTTTTGTGGTTCCTGGCAATAGATTTGTAAGACATTAATATGTAACTGAACTATTGAACAGGTATGGATTGCCACTCACCAGTCGATGTGTTCATTGAACCCCATGTATCAAGATCCCAGCCATCACATTCAACCGCTGAAGGATTCACAGCAAATGCACTCTGCTGGATAACAAAGTAGGATAACCATTACGAACATTCTAAATATTGCTGAATTATCACAGGATAAGCCTCATGTTATAGAAGACACTATTTGGTTGTTAATTTATATGCGATACTTCTCTACCATATTTGAATGTAGGAATATCAAATACTTCATTATCTATTCCATACAAGTATGCAGATGGATATGTTTTAACTACATCAACTATATTATCAAAAAGGTTATGGGAGGAGAGATTAGTAGTAAAATTGCACCGTTTTGCAAAAACCATATTCAAGATTAGTAAACATCCATTTCATCCATCTCCGGGATATCAAATAAGCCAATCATCTGGATTAATACTTTTAGAATACCACAATCTTGTTGAATATAATTGGTGATGAGATTCATCAGTGCATTGTTTCTTTAGAAGTAAATTCAGGGATTGACCTAAAGTAAGTCATCTCATTAACCAGATCAATTAGTGGTATGCAAAATTAATGATGCATACTGAGTAGATGCGCTTAATAAAGGATAAAGAAGCTGTTCTAGGATGTCTGTAAGAGGAGAAAACATTAAAGCATCTTAGGTTTTATTGCAAGTGTGTTTAGAAAGAGCTTTCGTCTAGTCTTCAATTTTTACTAACAATTTGGCAGCTGCACAGAGCATTGTATTATGCTATACCATTCCAGATCTTTGTTTCAGCTATTTGATAAATTGACTGTATACAGAGAAAGTAACTGAATAATGGTTTATCATTTTTCTCTACGAATCCTCTGCAAAATAGAAAATCTGGGCTCACTTTGTTTGCCTTGAATGTGGTAGACTCTGTCACCAAAGACATTTGCTCCCAGTTGTAAGCTGACATGGATTTCACCCCAGAATCGTCAATGGGAGCAAAATCTTCATCCCAACCAGTGCCCCATCCTCCTGATGAGGATATGGAGCGATTGGAGTCAGCAACTTCATCAGTAGTTTGCACCGGACATTCCTGTACGTCCATTTCTCCCCAGGATTCGTTCCAGGCAGAGCTCTCGTCCTCATAGTTGGAGCCTGAATTGGGTTCCTCTTTGTCTTCTAAAAGCATTGTTTGGGATACAGATTCAAGGGGCATCGTTTTGCTTGTGTCATGGTCTGGAATAAGGAAACAGAATCCAATTAAATTAAACATGGATATGTGAAAATATATTGAAAGAAAACCTTAAAATGGCATGGGAAATAAAACAATAATTTGAAATATACATACTTCATAAACAAATAAAATTACATATTTCACATTGGAGGGGATTTACAAGGGATAAATTCAATAATATTTGAGTTATCCTGTCTGAAGATACACTAAAAAAGTGAGAAGAGTCGAGATTCAAAACATTTTGACAATAAGAATTACGTAATTATAACAATATTTTAGTGTCTTACACAGATTTCTCAAGAATTATAATTTACCTAAAATAATTTGTTAACAAATATTGTTTATTGGTTCGTTTGTGCTATTTTCTTATAAGTCTTGGATATTATTTACGCATTTCGAGCGAACAAGTTAACAAGAACAGGCCAACAGATTATTGCAAAAACAAAATAAAGTAAGTATAATAAGTAACTGTCCTGTGTAGATTTTAATGAAAACATAGGTCACTGAGGTCACCGCAGCCAAGGAAAAAAATCAGAAAAGGAAGAAATTAACATTACTTGATGCATACCCTAGGATAGGGAATGGAAATTAGTTTGTACCATCAGAAATGGTCTATGATACCAAGGGCTATTCGCCCACCATGTTCAAATTGCTAATAAATATTCCTCCCTAAACACTTACTTTTTGATTCCATGACTGTAGAGGGATTAACCAGAGTGTCCTGGATCGACGAATTTGCTACAACTTCAGTTGATGGCTTTCCTATGGTCGTCTTGTACAGTTTCGATGTAAGGGAGGTAACCGCCCACCCTGCCCAGCCAGCAGCTGTGTCAGTCATCATGGTCGATGATGCAGCATTGACTTCAGACTCTTAAAAAGAAGGCTTATGATTTAGCAAATTGTAGATTGCAATTGTGTTATTCATTGCATTAGTAATAAGGTGTTAATACCAAATTCTTCAACCAGGCTTGGGTCCTCTGACACCTTTTCCATCTTTCCTAGGAAACCCTTCACTGCCTTGAAGGCCTGCATAATATTAAATATTTATTGAGGAAATCAAATGCCAAGTTTCCTGTGCGCATGTTAGGCGAGTCTAAAAACCACTTAATCTCAAGTTATCCAAAGTCAAAATTTTTAAGTAATTTTACTAATATAACTAAACAATGTGAGCTATTTGATTTGTTAAGCATAATAGTAAAAAACAGGGAACAATATAGTGAAACTGGGAATGCCGGATAAGTGGGTTGGTAATGAGTTAAGCAGCATCCAATGGATTTGTTGGTTGGTTGGTTTGCGGATTTTGAACGTTGGTTTATTTCTGCACACGAGGGCTAAACACCAATGCCAGATGTGAGAGCATCGCCTACCTGGAAATTTTGCCTACGAGGGGGGGGGGACTTTCACTCCCACAAAAGGGATCTTTAACGTGCAGAGATCAAATGGAATCCACACGGGACCTCGGTTTAAACTTTCATCGGAAAGAACCGCCACTTAAGACAATTTTGCAAATCCTCAAAATTCTCACCGACCTCAACCGGATGCGAACCCCGCTAGTTAGCGCACCTTTTCAAACAGGTAGTGACCCCTGGTCATGACCTAGTGAACCTTTTCCACCTTAGAAAGGAAATGACGTCACGACTGGTTTTATGAACAAAACTGCTTGTCGGCCATGTTTTCTTTCTCTCTCTCTTTTGGATTCAGTTAGGAAAGGTTGTGAGTTTCGACTCTTCTTGTCTAACATTGAATTTTCAGTTAGTTTTGTTAAAGCATTGTATTTTAAATTAAACGACCTGAATCTTAAACCAAGTTTTCAATAGTTTATTTTAACGATCGCGTTTGCTGAGAATTCTGAGTAGAATTCTATAAACTCAATCGAACTTTTCAAAACCAACAGAGATCAACTTGAAAGTTGATTCTTGAAACACTAAACGGGTGTTTCAAACCAAAAGAATTGAAGCAACAATATCTTCAACATCATGGCTGTTTCTCGATTTACAAATGAACAGTGGATGGCAGAAAATCGGTGAGATGTCAACGGATTGAATCTGATCAAGACACCTGGGATTTCCTTCATCCAGTATCTTGAACTTGCACGGAGAATAACGGGTAAGAAACAAACGATTGTCTTCAGAACAGTATTCATTATTTGAATATCAGATCCATGGGCCAACCTCTAAACTTTATACGCTATTCCACACATATTCTGCTACTCTAAATCAACATGGTAGCAGAGCGTGGTTCTGTTCTGAACGTCTGAAGAGTGAGCTGCTGCTATAAAAATTCGTCAAGGATTGTGAGTGAAGATTTCTAAAAATTTACAAACCACTGGTGCAACGGATGCGACTACGCCTGGCACGGTACGTGTACAAGATCAGACACATCCCCGGGAAGGAACTGGGTACAGAGGACATCCTCAGTCGACGACCATTGCAGATACCGGTCGAGACTGTGAGATCGAGGAAGAGATTATCGCTTATGTCCAGATGATCAAACAGCACATACTGAGGACCGATGAAAGAGTCGTCGAAATAATGACAGCGCAAGAGACGGATCCAACAACCATCCAAATGCGCAAATACAGCACCGACGGATGGCCAAGAAGAGTAAATCTCTCGTCAGACCTGACAGAATACTGGCAGCACAGAGCAGAAATCGCAGTAGAAGATGGACTACTGATACGCGGGAGCCGCCTGATCCCAAAAATCCTACGACCACGGATTCTGGAAGCTATCCACACAGGCCACTTAGGAATCACCAAGTGCCGTGCACGAGCACACGGATCCGTTTGGTGGCAAGGGCTATCAAAAAAAATAGAGAAAACCATACGGGAATGCGAGACCTGCATCAAGGAATCCACAAATCGCCATGAACCACTGATGCCATCAGGATACCCTCAACGACCATGGCAGAAAGTGGGAATGGACCTATTCTACATAAACAAACGCCACTACCTGCTTGTGATAGACTACTGTTCCCGATACCCGGAGATTATGCAGCTGTCTTCTCTCAAGGAGCTAGATGTAGTCGCGAAACTGAAGGCCATGTTTGCAAGACACGGGACACCGGAGACGATCGTGACGGACAACGGCACACACTTCGGACCACTACTGCCGTAGGAATTCTCCAAGTTCGCCAAAGCCTGGGGATTTCGACATGTCACTTGGAACCCAAAGTTCCCCCAAAGCAACAGACTGGCAGACTCAGGAGTCAAAATTATAAAACGATGCCTGAAAAAGGGATAGGATGAGTACGAATCCATCCAGGTGTGCCGAGCTACACCGCTGTCAAACGGATTTTCCCCGGCGGAACTGCTGATGGGGAGGAGAATACGAACATCTCTTCCAAATACACAGTTCTCGCTCGAACCTTAAACCCCAGACCGCAAACTGCTGGGCGGATCGAAACAAAGGACGCCCAGCCAAGATCGTACACAGTCCAAACGGATCGAAGAACGGCCCGAAGAAACCGGTTCCACCTGATTTCGATAGGTGAGGGTAACACCCAAGACCCCCCGAACAGATGCGCCGAGACAGGGACAGCCCAGGACATCGGAGACGGAGACAACATTCCGGAACCACTCCAGTCAAACTCGGATCTAACTCAGGAGACGATCCCGGAGGACACTGCCAGACCAGAACCCCGAAGCTCAACCTGATCCACCAGACCGCCAACAAGATTAATTACAGAATTGGAAGGGAAATGCATGATTAGTAGGCCTCGCTCGTATGGCAACGGCCACCAGGGGCCGCCACCTCCCCGGCCCAGGTATATAAGGTTACCACGGTGTAAGACTAATATGGTGAGTGTTGGGATAACGGGATTATCCTTTAGTTGATTGTGCTATTGACTTGTTTTTACATTGATAACTCGTAATCATACTTATCATATCAATGTTTATTTTTCGTGTTAACACATTAACGTTTATTAATGTTCATTGGTTTATTATCGCATTATTACGTTATACTGGAATTAACTGCATTGCAATCGTGTGTTATGTTTTTATGCAAATTCCAGTTACGAGAGAATTTAAAAGGCAAGCGTCGGCAGATCAAAATTGAAGGAATCGATCCGAACAAAAACAACGTTACCAATGAGATTGGAACTACGACAAAAGTGCGTACATTTGGCATTAAGTGCAAATCAATTCAAAACGACTTTTTCTTAATTGTTTTTGTATCTTAGTCGATTACAGACAAAATTAATTGTGAAATCACTTTTAATTAATTTTGTATTGCCGCCCAAACAAGTGAACACGGCTGTGTTACTTGTAACAGTGCAAAGCGGGCATTTTAAATCTTGAACTCTAAAGATTAAATTTTGGCCAATGAGATCTGAGTGAAACTCAGATAATTGCCAAACCCCCTTTGACCTTCAGAAGCGCACCTTTTCAAACAGGTAGAAAGGAAATGACGTCACGACTGGTTTTCTGAACAAAACTACTTGTCGGCCATGTTTCTTTCTCTCTCCTTTGGATTCAGTCAGGAAAGGTTGTGAGTTCCGACTCTCCTTGTTCAACATTGAATTTTCAGTTAGTTTTGTTAAAACATTGTATTTTAAATTAAACGATCTGAATCTTAAACCAAGTTTTCAATAGTTTATTTTATCGATCGCGTTTGCTGAGAATTTCCTTATAGAATTCTATCAACTCAATCGAACTTTTCAAAACCAACAGAGATCAACTTGAAAGTTGATTCTTAAAACACTAAACAGGTGTTTCAAACCAAAAGAATTGAAGCAACAATATATTCAACATCGTGGCTGTTTATCGAACTACAAATCGAAAGTGGATGGCTGTAAATCAGTGAGATGTCGATGGATGAACTTTAATCAAGACAACTAGGATTTCCAGCATCATACAAGAAACCACGTTTCTTGTACACTTCATCTAGTAATTCGAACTTGCACGGGGAATAACGCGTAAGAAACAAACGATATCATTCAGAACAGTATTCCTTATTTGAATAATCGATCAATGGGCCAAACCTCTGAACTTTCCACACATATTCTGCTACCGTAAATCAACAGTATTCCCGTAAATTTCTTCTTTTTTTTAAATTTTCTATTTTAATTTTAGAAATTTCATCAGTAAATTTTTAAATTTTTTTTTACTATTTCAATTTGAGACATTTATACTAGCCAGGGAAATTTTATATAACATGTAAAAGTCAGGAAAAATTCAGGGAAGTTTGAAATCAAATTTCTAGGGGAATCCAGTGAAATTCAATAGAATTTCTATCAATTAATTATGAAAAAGTTGCCATTCATTTTAAAGAATTTACTTTTTTTGTAGGAAAATTTTTTCGAAAATTCTATTGCTGTTGTTGAATTTTTATTCGTAAAATTTTTGCCCAGTTTAAAAAAAAACCGAAAATTCAAATGAATTTCAGAAAATAGGGTAATTTTATAAAAAAAATTATTATTTATAGCCGACGAATTGTCTTTATTTTGATAAAATGGTATCGTTTGTTAAAAAACATAAAAACATGGTATTGTTTTTTAAAAAACATAAAAACATGGTATTGTTTTTAAATTTGAAAATTTGTTTCAAAATTTGAGAAGTTAGTTTCAAAATTTAAGAATTTCGTTTTTTAACCAAATTTAAGTCATTATTTTTCACAATGATAGTACTCTGTGGGTGCATGTGGGTAATGTCTGTGGGTGCAATTTCCCACGTTTCTCGAGGGCAAATTTGCAAAATTTCTCACGTTTTTCTAAATTCACCACGTTCACTAGGAAAATACAGTTTGAATTACACAATTTTTGGTTGTTTTCCTACAAAATTCTACATGTTTTCTGAGGACAAATTTGCAACAAATTTTTTTACATTTTCACGAGGACAAATTTGAAGAATTTTCCACGTTTACTGTGGATAAATTTGCAAAACTTTCCACGCTTTCATAGTAAAAAATTGCAAAATTCTCCAAGTTTTAGAATAACAAATTTGCAAAATCTTTCACGTTTTTCGAGGACAAATTTGCAAAACTTTCCACGTTTTTCATAGTAGAACATTGCAAAATTCTTCAAGTTTTACAATAACAAATTTACAAAATCTTCCACGTTTTTCGAGGACAACTTTGCAAAATTTTCCACGTTTTTCATAGTAGAAAATTGCAAAATTTTCCAAGTTTTCCAATAAAAAATTTGCCAAGTCTTCCACCTTTTTCGAGGACAATTTTGCAAAATCCTCCAAGTTTTTCGAGGGCAAATTTGCAAAATTTCCCACGTTTTCTTAAGACGAAATTGTAAATTTCTCCCCGATTTCCGAGGACGATTTAGAAAAACTTTTAGCAAAGGTTTTTTGTTAATTTAGCATTTTTCTATATTTTAGTTTTTGACATTATCATTGGTCAAGGAATTTTTTTCCCACAATTCCTTTGGGCAAATGCTAGGATAGTTCCTATCGTAAATCGGCCATGACCGTCTTTCCATATTACGGATATCAGAAGTTTCAACGGTTATTGGTCGAAATTTGTTCCAAAATTTAAGAATTTCGTTTTTTTAAACCAAATTTAAGTCATTATTATTCACAATGATGGTACTGCATGTTGAAAGGACTCGGGTGAAATTTTCTGAACCCGGAAAAAGCTTTATGTGAGTGGCGGAAGTGACGTCATGGAAGCAACTCTTGAATATTTTAAGTTGAGTTGCTAAGGAAAACAGCTGTTTTTATTGTCAAGAAATATAAAAATAAGGATGAGTATGATACGAACAAAGCCTTTTTGCAATTTAAATTTTCCTTTCAAAACTCACTCATCTCAACATTGTCTCATTGTCTCATTGGTTTGAAAATTTGACGATTTTGGTTTAAAAATTGGACTGATTTGGTTTAAGAATTCTACTGTTTTGGTTCAAAAATTTGACAGTTTTGGTTAAGAAATTTGACAATTTTGGTTTAAAAACTGGACTGATTTGGTTTAAAATATTTGACGGTTTTGATTTAAAAATTGGACAGATTTGGTTAAAAAATTAAACGGTTTTGATTTAAAAATTGGACAGATTTGGTTTAAAAATTTGAAAGTTTTGGTTTAAAAATTTGACAATTTTGGTTTAAAAATTGGAAAGTTTTGGTTTAAAATTTAAATGGTTTTGATTTAGAAATTTGACGATTTTGGTTTAACAATTTGACGGTTTTGGTTTAAAAATTGGACTGATTTGGTTTAAAAATTTGATAGTATTGGTTTATAATTGGACGGTTTTGGTTTAAAAATTCGACAGTTTAGGTTTAAAAATTCGACAGTTTTGTTTTAAATAATTGACAGCTTTGGTTTGAAAATTGGACGGTTGGACAATTTTGGTTTTAAAATTGGACGGTTTTAGGTTAAAAATTGGACAATTTTAGTTTAAAAATTCGACAGTTTTCTATATGATTTTAGTCAAAATGTATGTAAAAATCCAATAAAATGAAAGAAAAGGAAATAAAATCAAATCGAAACGGAAAATGTGTATTATTTTATTAGCGCAAATGTTGCATTTATCATTTTTATTTATCTCAGTTCGTTTATCTTTTCTTTTTCGACCTTCGAAATATTCGAGGTTGTTATTTTTTTATTTTTTTTTATTTGTTTATCAAATTTTTTTATTGGTTTTTATTATCACGTTTTTAAATATTAATACCTGGTGTCTTTTAATCGCCTCCATTTTGCGTCCTTCCTCAAGGACGTTTCGAGAGTGAAAGCGACGGTGGCGCCATCTAGCGAACGAAAAACGAAACCAGAATCAGCTTATTTTTAACGCGGGAATTTCAAAAATGATGCATTTTTATATTTCGGGAAAATGGCGTCATTTACGTAAAATTGTTGTTTAAGACTCGGTTAATTCACTAGGAAAATACAGTTTGATTAACGCAATTTTTTGGTAGTTTGCTTACAAAATTCTCCATGTTTCCTTAGGACAAATTTGCAAAATTTTTTACATTTTACGAGGACAGATTTACGAGGAAAATGGCATCATTTACGTAAAATTGTTGTTTAAGACTCGGTTAATTCGCTAGGAAAATACAGTTTGAGTAACACAATTTTTTGGTAATTTTCCTACAAAATTCTCCATGTTTCCTTAGGACAAATTTGCAACAAAATTGTTGACATTTTACGAGGACAAATTTGAAGAATTTTCCACGTTTACCGAGGATGAATTTGCAAAATTTTCCACGTTTTCATAGTAGAAAATTGCAAACTTCTCCAAGTTTTCCGATAACAAAGCGAAATCTTCCACGTTTTTCGAGGAAAACTTTGCAAAATTTTCCAACTTTTCATAGTAGAAATTTACAAAATTCTTCAAGTTTTCCAATAACAAATTTTCAAAATGTTTCACGTTTTTTCGAGGACAACTTTGTGCAAAATTTTCCAACTTTTCATAGTAGAAAATTGCAAACTTCTCCAAGTTTTCCAATAAAAAATTTGCAAAATCTTTCACGTTTTTTCGAGGATAACTTTGCAAAATTTTTCAACTTTTCGTAGTAGAAAATTGCAAAAATCTCCATGTTTTCCAATAACAAATTTGCAAAATCTTCCTCGTTTTTCGAGGACAAATTTGCAAAATTTCCCACGTTTTCCTAAGACGAAATTCCACGTTTTTCGAGGGGACAATTTTGTAAAACTTTTAGTAAATGTTTTTTTTTTTTAATTAAACATTTTTCTATACCAATTTTTGACATTATCAGGGAAATTTTTTTCAATACTTAGAAAAGTAAGAGAAAAGTCAGGGAAGTTGAAAATGAAATTTCTGGGGGAACCCTGGAATCCATGTTCACCGAGCAAGATGGCTTAGAGGTTAGCGTCCTCGTCTTGCGTTCGGTAGACCCGGGTTCGATTCCCGTGTCGGCTCTCCTCGATTGTGGTTTTTCATGGTTTCCCACAATTCCTCCGGGCGAATGCTGGGATAGTTCCTATATTAAGTCGACCATGACTGTCTTTCCATGTGTTCGATAGTGTCTTACAATTAAACAAATCTTGGACCCTTATCGATAATCGATCGCAAGATGCGTCGTAAAAACTCACCGAATAATGGGCCATCCAGAAATGATGTCACACGATTTTTTAAGTTTTTCAGGGG
>JAQGBX010003367.1:0-17518 GCA_034698745.1 Megaphyllum sjaelandicum
TGATGAAACTTATCAATTTGCAGTAGTCCAAACCACCAGTAGTTGATATCCAGAATATGATGATAAAATTCAAAAAAATAAGTAACATTAATTAGGTAGACAACATTTTCAATATTACACAATTGTTACTAATTATTCAAGCACTGATAAATTAGACCTTTTTAACATTAATTTCACACGTAAGTCAAAACACTAAAATAATTAGTAAATTTGAATTTCCTAGAAACCTAAAAAGCATGAAAACCAAATAGTTTTCTGAAACTAAAAGTGATTGCAAAAGACGAAACACAAAAGTAATCAAAGATACTTTTATTGCACTGCATATACAGAATTCGATAAACTACATGAATCAGTTGCAGCTAGGATTACTACATAATGATTTGACTGGAACAAACATAGAGGAGCGTCATTGCATGCTGGCATTGTAATGTCAGTTGTTAGACAACAAGGTAAACCAAAAGTCATATGCGCCATTGCAGCGTCAAACTCCAATTAGTGAAATCGACGATATATCCAATGAGCTCTTTGGGCAATTCCAAATATTTATGCATTTGAAACAAGTTTTAGAATAAGTTTTTTTTGTTTTGCGATGACCGATTTTCGCACCGAGTACATGCGATCATACAAACTAGGCATACACTGTACATGAGAAAGTTAGTAGTTTTACTCGAGGAAAAAAATTAGAAATTTCTGCTAGGCCCAAATTATAAATCAATAAATTCGCTTTCATTAGAAAGAAGTTGTACGAGTGTAATTCAAAATGGCCAGGACAGCCAGTTACACACATTTTGGGAGAACATTTTTTAATTTGTATGTTATCATCACCCTTACGGTTAAATGCAGCAAACGCACAAAATCGGAATATTTCAACCGCCTTTATGCCTAAATTCAATTTTAAAAGTTTTGAAGTAGTGAGTAGTTTTACATTGTATAAGTAACTCATAAAAGCGAAAAGTGCTCATTGTTTCAGAAAATTAACACAGTATGACATGTTCGAAAACTCAAATCGCACTTATTGGAGTTTGATGCATCCAGAAATCAATGTGAAATCAGATGTAATCAGAAATTAATACGAACAATCGAAATATTATGAACACGCTAAATAATATCAAAAAGCAATCATGTTCTAAGCAAGAAAAATATTCTGAACAAATGAAATAAACGTATAAAAGTAAAAAAAAATGTGTAAAACATAACATGAAATGGTGTGGGTTACATAATTCCAAATTGCAATTCAGATAAATTCAGGTATTTTTTTTAAACAAACAAAAGTTTTTCTTTCAAGATATGCTTTCGCTTACATTTTCATAATCTGCCTAACACCTATTATTCATAGATGGAAAATTTACTTTTTTCTGCGTGCATTTGTTTAATGCATTAATGCATATCAAGAATCTTCATTTTGAATAATACAAATTGTATAGAGGCATTTTGGAAATCAAAAATGTAGATTCCAGGAATTATTTGTTAATAACAACTGATATAAAGGCTACATATGTATATCATTGCTTTACCAATTAAAATATTATCAGCAATTACACATGTACCAAAATATATGCAACCGGACAAAAAGTGCGGTGTGTTACCTGCAGTAGCCTATGCATGCATTTTACAAAAACTTCAAAAGTAGAAAATATGCTGAAGGCAGAATTTGTTTAATTAATGCATTGCAAATAACACTTGCATTGCAAATTAGGCACTTGGAAATAACATCTACGTAATCTCCAAAATACACTGCTCATTTTGAAGCAACACTTCAACTTCTTATCCAGAAAACAAGAAAATTAACAAAACATCAGCTTTTATAAAGGCGAAAGTACGACGATTTTTGTTATTATTTCATAACAAAATTTGCATTGCAAGAAATCAGTAGCGATTTGCACTGTATCTCATATCAGGGCGCCCTGACTTTGTCAAAGGGCCAGAAGAATTGCCACTATACGAGTATTTTGGACTTCCTGAAAATCCAGCAGTGGAAACTCTTGAAGATGATGAAATGCTCGTCGAGTGCTGTCCATAGTTGGCTGCATATCGCATGTCTGGGGTTCCATCTTTTTTCAAAGGGCCAGAAGGTTTGCAATCATAGGAGTAGTTTGGACTTCCAGAATATCCAGGGGATGAAACTATTGGAGGAGAGGACAAGCTTGACGGGTATACATCATAGTTGGTTTTGTATCGCATGTCTGGAGTTCCATCTTTTTTCAAAGGGCCAGAAGGTTTGCAATCATAGGAGTAGTTTGGACTCGCTTGAAATCCTGGGGTGGAAGCTTTTGGAGGTTTGATTGGCTGGTGTTCATAGTTGGCTTTGAATCTCATATCTGGTGTTCCATCCGCTTTCAATGCTCCAAGAACCACTGTTTCAGAATCTTTTTTATGGTGATCTGCTGTTAGTCGGATTTTTGGTTTGACATCCTTCTTCGTAGCTTCAATAATGCCTGATTGTGAACACTCTCCATCATGATTTCCTTTGAATCTCATGTCAGGTGTCCCATCCTTCTTCAATGGTGCAAGAGCCTCTGAACTTGAATCCTTTCTTTCATACTTTGGCTCCACCGACTTGTCTGGTGTCCTGTCTATCTTCAAAGGGCCAATGGACTTCATTTTTGTATAACCTTTATCATAATTCGCCTTAAATCTCATGTCTGGTGTTCCATCCGCCTTTAAGGGCCCAAGAGCCTCTACTTGGGAATATTTTCTATCGTGAGGAGTTTTGGGCCGTATTTCTGGTGCGACTTCCTTCTTCACAGCTATATCATAATTCGCCTTAAATCTCATGTCTGGTGTTCCATCCGCCTTTAAGGGCCCAAGAGCCTCTACCTGGGAATATTTTCTTCCGTGAGGAGTTTTGGGCCGTATTTCTGGTGCGACTTCCTTCTTCACAGCTATATCTGGTGGTCCATCCTTTTTCAAATGTCCAATGCCCTTTGAAGTGGGTTCCCCTTTACCATAATCTGCTTTCATCATCACTTCTGATTTTCTATTCCTTCCAGCCCCATGAACAATCGCACTTGAATCGGATCTTGCCGAACTTTCTTTGATTTTCATGCCTGGTGTTGGAGACTCCTTTGAAGGTCCAAGACCCTTTGAACGTCTTTCAAAATTCTCTTTGAGTTTCATGCCTGCTTTACCACGCTGCTTGATGGGAATATTGTAGCCAATCACTTTGCGCAAATTGTCGCTTAACTGCCGATTGGCTTCTACGATGCCAACCCTATTGTTCTTGCAGTAGCGCAGTACGTCTTCTGATACCTGGCCCTTATCATGGACCACCAAAACTCCCATGTCTGCTTCGTAATTCTCCATGTCGATGAGTAGTTTGTCCACATCGGATCGCTTTTTAATGTAGCTTTTTAAGTTGCACTTTGCATCTATCACCGCAGTTAATCCTTCGTGGCGCATTACGAAATCTGGCCTGGTTCCAGGAACCTCAGTGGGTTGCGCCATTATTTTAGCTTCTGGAAATGTCTTAAAGAGCGTGTCCTGTGTGTAAAGCTCCAGAGCCCGCCAACTCTCCTTATCCGGATATGTAGTGTCGAGGTGTCGGAGCAACCAGTCAACCTGCAGATCCCCTTCTTTTGGTTTGGCTCGTCTTGGTGGTTGCACGCGTATGGCAGGCAAACCTTTATCACCTTTGGTTTGCAGATCTGTTGTTGCAATTTCTTCCTTCAACAGCAAGCTAGAAAATTCTTTTTCGGAATTTTCGATGTCGCCTCCTGCGCCAATTCTGGTAAGTTCATTGAATACACTGGTGAACCAGTCAGAGGACGTTTCTTTGGCAAGATTAGGTTCCTTTCTGGAAGTTGCTACCAATTCCAGAGGGTTTCTGCTCAAGATATCATCATTATCCAAACCTTTTCAAAAAAAAACAAAGATTAAATTAACACCTTTTCTGCAACAAAATCCAGTCCTACGTTGGAGTGCTAGGAGTGAAGTTTACTTGTTCAACATTCATGCACAGACATTTAAATGCGAAGAATTCGCCCATGCATTTAATTAAAGCTATCTTATCCTAAACAACTAAAACAAGACCGACTATACAATCGTAAGTATGGTGCTGCAATTTAGTGGCCATCTAAGGCCAACAACCTGCATATGTGTACTTTCCTTTTTCGTAATTTAATGCAGAAAACACGACGTCTGTGCTTTTGGAATGTCATTCCAAAACCATTCCTAAACTTAGGTTCTATTTGAATTTCGTTTTCGAAACTCGATGAAAAATGTTATCGAAAGTCCTCCAATGGGACACTGAGGTCATGGCGGGAGAATCCAAGCCTGAGCCTTTTTTGAGGCGATGCCTCGTGTAACAAAATTGATGGATGGAATTTTTAAACGTAAACCTCAAGGCAGCTGAACTTGTCATTTAAATTCCCTGATGGGGATCCGAGTAAAATCGGCCGCAAACTATTGGTCCTTTCTTTTGCATGTAATTCGACGTGGGACTAACTCCAAAAAAGAGAGCTTTGACCATACCGGTACTGTGCTTAAACTTTACGAAATTCAACTGAACGATGGAGCTATAGAGTCCATTGGGATAAGTGAAACACGTATTCACGGGCATAAAGGGCGAAATACATAAATTGAAACATGAATTCACATACATATACAGAGGCAACATTTACAAGCCAGGGCAAAATACAGACATTGAGGACAAGCTACACTCCGCAATTTCATTTAAGGTTACTCGACTATTGCAAGAAAAAAATTGCAGAAAAACGTGCAAACGATGAGGGAATTTAGTCCATCCGACTAGCAATGAATGACGTTATGCAACAAGGAATAGTCTCATTTTTGCTCTTTCCTAGTTTTCATTAGCTACACAGGGGATTTATCCTAATCAATTCCATGAAAAAGCAATCCTCAACATGGATGACGTTGATTGCGGTGAACGGAAATTAACTTGATTATGCAAAGCAGTCCAGAAAGAGAACATCCAAAGGTAATAGAATAGCACGTCACATGTTTGTAGATAAAAACCATATGAGCTTCAACTTGCTCGAGCTGGAGCATTATGCTTTGACAAACAGTCCATTGCCATTGCCAAATGTTCCATACTTGCTTTATCTCCCATTAACGAGTTTGCCATGTACCAGCTTGAAAGGGAACACCATATTCCATGAATGATCTGATGAAAATTCAGAAAATTAAGCTTAATGCATCATTAACACCAAGTTGTACATTAGCTAGATTAGTACACAATAGACTTTGCTAATGTCTTTCTACGCGAGCTTGTTTGTTACGTTTAAAAGTCAGAGTGCATTCATCTCTTAGGATCTTGCACGTGTAGAGAAGGTTCCCTGAACTGGGCAGTTTAGGCATTCCATTACCGTTGTGTACCTTCCAATCAATGTGCAGAGATCATCAAGAAGATTCTGTTTTGTACATGTATTGGCAGTTAAACACAGAATGCAGAACAGCATAGTCACTTAAAAGGGTACCTACATCAAAATATAACTGCATGGTCATGACAACTTTGTAAATTTGTTTATTAGCCCTTTCCTTACCAACGTGTCCCACAGGATACATGAAACACAAAGTTTCATTGGTGAGGAAAGGGTTAGTATCATTTAATCATGACGCCCATATGACTGCTGAAAACCCAACGAATGAATACAAAGACATTCATGTTGTTGTTCCTTGTTGCATAACGCCATTCTAATTTTCGACAGATTACGGTAACTTTAAAAAAAAAACCTGAAATACATACCCAGGTTGTTACTGCTATCTTTGATTTGTGAAGCCATGTTGGAGTGAGAACCGTAACTGGCAGTACCTGTAAAGGAAAAAATATATTTAAAATGATATAATATTGCATTACTATGTAACATACAATTTCATAGAATTCATTGCTCATTCTAAAACTACAGTAGTCATCCCAAAAACATGATGTCAGCTACTTTTAATTTCAGCTGCACACTGGACAAAGGCCTACGTGTAATATAAGTAGCAGCCACTTTTTTATTTCTCAGATAGAATTGGGTTGATAACAACATCGAAGAGTAAAAAAAGCAGATGATAATTTTTTTCAAAACATAAGTGTTTCACGTGAAAACTGTGTAAAGTCGAATGTGCGGTGCCTTCCTCAGAGATCCTACTAATGGACAGGGTTTGACAGTTTTGTCGAGATAACAGAGGATTTTAAACTTATTTCCCTTGGGGCAAAATTTCCAACTCTGGACAATTCTTGGGAGCCCGTGTGGACTATCATATGACCACTGCAGTGCTGCCACACTCAAAAAAGCGGATTGGCATTCCAGAGCTAGAAGGGAATGGTTAGAAAGTCATGTGACTGACAAAGATGGACGCTTAAGCTGCTCACTGCAGGATCCCCAAAAAATGTAAGGAACTTACAGTTTTTGATTGTTTTCCATCAATTTCCATGATGAAAATCTCGGAATCTTCAATACGTGAAATCCGACCCTGTAGTTGTGTGCCAGTTCTAAGTAGTCATTTTTTACCCTTTTTCAGAAAACTGCACATTGCATATCCAGAACATAAACAAAGTCGAAGAATACATGAAAGCAGGATAATAAACTTTTATTTAAAAGCATAATATGACTAATACATTTAAATTTGCGCAAAACATAATCTTCCTCCGAGGCGTCGGAGGTTAGCCAAATGGTGGTCCGTGTGAACCACCAAAGAACAAGAATGGCGTACAAATAAATGTAAAAAAATAACTAAAAATTAGAGGAAAGAAAGGGTTTTAAAGTATACACGATTATACTGTATATAAAGCACGATATCTTTTGCTAATTATTTTCATAACAAAATTAGAATTTTAAGGACTTAGTTGTGGTGTAAAGTGTAACGCATATTTGGAAGCCTGCAGTCTTTGTTAAAGGGCAAGAAGAATTTCCATTATACGAGTAGTTTGTAAATATTAAACATCCAGGAGATGAAACTCTTAAAACGAGTAAAAAAAATATATTAGAGTACAGTCCACAGTTAACTTTGTGCTACATGCCTAGAGTTCTATAATGCTTCAAGGGACAAGACTACCTGTATATGGGCAGGTAATGTATGGTGCGTAGCAACTACGGGACAACATTAACATTCTTGGGGGGGAGGGGGGTTGGTTAATTAGCTGTTGTTCATAAAAGGCTTTGAATCTTTATCTATCATCTCATCCTTCATCAAGGATCCAGCACTCTCAGCAAGCAAATCTTTTTTATAGTTATGTGTTTTGAACCACCCTCCTTGTGTACCGTCTGATTTTGAAGACCATATACAGGGTGATTTGTAAAGTCAGTATCCAACGAAAAAAAAAGTATTAATATCGTAAGAGTTTCGGTGATAATTCTTTCAGATATCCCTTAAAGTCGACCACGGGCTATTCGAAAACCATGTTTCCTGTAACCTTGAATGCCTCGTTCATGGTCACCAATTTTTCAATTTCGAGTGTTTTGCAGATATCTCAAAAATCGCTGAAGATAGGATCCTAGTGTGAATTAGAAAGTTGTAGGGCGATGCCTAATTAGTGCAATAAGGCTGGTTTCATATTTTTCAAAACAACAAAAAAAGCGAGATGGAATTTTTTTATCTCCGCGAGTGGCGTTGAAATGTGCAGGCTAAATATGCAGGACACCATAGCTCTGTAAACAAAAAAAAATGCAACTTGGGACCTGCTACAATTGTGAAACATAACTACAGTGTATGTGTTAAGAAAACCACACTGGCAGAAATGATCATTTCGAATGTGCACTGACGACACGCATAGAACCCAAAAAAATAATTTTTTATGACAATATCATGATGCATGATTCTAGTAAGTGATTCACTCGCAGAGAAATAAATCCCATTGCGCTTTGGTATTGTTTTGAAAAAAAAGAAACCAACGTTATATTACACTAATTAGGCATTGCCCTACGACTTTCTAACTTACACTAGGATCCTATCTGCAGCAGTTTCTGAGATATCTGCAAAGAACTCGGAATTGGAAAATGGATGACCTTGAACGCGGAATCCAAGGTCACAGGGAATATGGTTTCCGGATAGCCCGCGGTCGACTTTAAGGGATATCGGAAAGATTTATCACCGTATCTCTTACCATTTTAAAGATATGATTTTTTTTTCGTTGGATACTGACTTTACAAATCACCCTGTATAATGATTTGGTATGAATCTCATGTACTTTCTGGTGTCCCGTCTTTCTTAAAGAGTCTCATTAACCATGGGTGCAACGCCCATTGGTGTCTTAGACCAGGATCGAGCAATAAGATTCTCGGTCTCTTCAGGAGTGCAAGAGCCTAAATAAAAATATTAACTAAACATAAGCTATATCTATGATATGAAATCTTAATACGGAAGCACGGCCATTTTTGTCATTGTTTGACAACAAAAATAGCATTTCAAGGAATTATTTTCGATTTGCACTGTATCTCATATCAGGGCACCCGGACTTAGTCAAAGGGCCAGAAGAATTGCCACTATAAGAGTATTTTGGACTTCCTGAAAATCCATCATTGGAAACTCTTGAAGTCGAGTGCTGTCCAGAATTGGCTGCGTATCGCATGTCTGGGGTTCCATCTTTCTTCAAGGGACCGGAACATGGATAGGTATTGGATGGTAAACACTCTTGGACGACATCGACTTTCTTAGGAGGTTTGACTGACAGGGCTTCATTATTCGACTTGAATCTCCTATCTGGTGTTCCATCCTTCTTTAAGGGTGTAACAGCATCTGATCTTGAATCCTTCCTTTCATTCATTAGATCCACCTTCTTGTCTGGTGTTCCATCCATTTTTAAGGGCCCAAGAGCCTCTGTTTGTGAATCTTTTTTATCATGATACGCTTTGGGCGGCATTTCTGGAGTGACTTCCTTCTTCGTAGCTTTAACAGCTTCTGATGTGGCGTGGCATTTATCATTATTTACTTTGTATCTCATATCTGGTGTTCCATCTTTCTTGAATGGACGAAGATTCTCTGAGGTTGAATCTCCACCTTCAGAATTTTTTGTATGCTCCACGTCTGTATTTCCATGTTTCGGGATGGCAGTATCGCAGTCAATCATCTTGCGCAGATTGTCACCCAGCTTTCGATTGGCTTCTAGAATGTGAATGTTATTGTCCTCACATTGTTGCAATACGTTTTTGGATATCAAATCTTTATTCCGAACCACCATTAATCCTTCAGGTGCATCGTACTTCTTCATGTCTCGTGTGGGTTGCGCCATTATCACAGCTTCTGGAAATGTGTTGCGAAGCTTGTCCTCCGTGAAAAGCTCCAGAGCCCGCCAATGCTCCTCTTCTGGGTATTTCTTGTCCAAGTGTTCGCGCAGCCAATCATATTGCAGATCCCCTTCTTTTGGTTTGACTTGCCGTGGAGACTGTACGCGTTTTGTCGGCAAATATGTATCGACTTTGGTTGTCAGATCTGTTTCGACTTTGGTTGTCAAATCTGTTTAGGCAATTTGGTCCTTCAACAGAAAGTTAGGAAATATTTTTCCAGAATTTTCATCTTTGTTGTTCACAATGATTTTGCTCTGTGCATTGTATGCACTGGCAAACCAGTCCAATGGCGTTTCTGCGTCAGTATTGGTTATGGAATAGGCTACCAATTCTGGAGCGGTACTGCCCAAGACAACATCTAAATCTTCTAAAATACAAGACTCAAATTAAAACGTGATCTGCAAAAAATATAGATCAAAATCTACGAGTATTTATATTTATATTACTAAAAAATACAAAAAGCAATGGTTGTTGCGGGTGGAGAATGCTTGCAGAATTTGCAAATTATGTTATGAACAGACAAAAGCAAAGAATGGCTTTCAAGGAAATCAGCTGATCCTCCCAATTGTTTTAGCATAAACATGACCATGTGCCATCAATGCCGATGAGCTTCATCAGGAGTTATGTATTTAAGTACCATATGATTGCAGAACAAGTTGTATCAGGGTTTTCAAACAGCTTATTTATTTAGCAATAAAAGCAATAAAAGCAAAGCACGCGCACTAAAGCTTTTGGAATGTCATTCCAAAGTCACTGCTAAAATTAGTACATGTACAAGCAAATAGCAAATATTAGTTACATTGAAACTCCGCAATATCAAGGAGAAAATATCGTTACCGAACCGCTCCATACTGCCAATGGGACAGTCTGAGGTCATGGCGGGAGGATTTGAGCCAGGTTCTTTTCAAAGATCTACTCTATACTTTGGCCCTGTATTGTAAATTATGGTATGTATTTGTTTAATATGACCCTCAAGGTGCCATGGCTGCACTTGTACATTATTCTAATTTTCTACGTGGACCCGAGATAAATCGGACCCAAAATACAATAACTTTGAGAAATTCTATTAAAAGTTAAAGCTGGAGGGCATTCAGATAGATTGCACCCCTTTTACTTGTAAGTATAAAACAAAGATAACTGTATATCGATTTCAATTACATGTAAAATGATGTTTCAATATATCATTTGATCATCATAAAATTCAAATTGTTCATTTGCAGAGTATGTTTTCCGGATTGAAGAATCCGGAAAGTTCCTATAAGTCTCCGTTTATTTTTGTGTGCTTTGGAGAAACCGTCCAAAGGAAGAAGTAGCAGCAAGGAGGAAGCAAGGGAAATCTCTTCCCACTATTTAAATATCCTGAAGAGCTGAAAGACAACGTTGCGCCATATGATTTTTACATTTATTTACTTCTTCTTTCGTCATACGTGGCGCAACAACCCATTGGCGCAAAGGGCCTCCTCAATAAGTTGCCGCCAGTTGACTATCTTGTGCAGCGACAGTCCAATTACGAACACCTTGGAGATTTCTTGAGTCTGCAAATACTGCAATAACCTCATCCCCCATCTTGTCCTTTGCCTTCCTTTTTATCTGGTTTGATGCAGTCTTTCCACCATCACCTTCTTTGCTCATCATGCATCATCCCAAACTTGATGAATCGAATCACATCCACATATTTAAAGATATCATATACTGTGGCTCCAGCTTTCTTCTCATTCTCGAGAGCTCTCCCTCTTTAACCGGGCCAAAGATCCTTTTCATAATATTTCTTTCAGAAACAAGACAAGAAGCTTTTCCTCAACAACCCCAGTAGGCCTAGTGGTCCATGTTTCTCGACCATAAGTGAGCACTGGACGAATAAGTGTCCCATAGAGATATGCCTTAGTCCTGCTTGAGATAAGGGTAGTTATAGCTAAGGTGTTTCTGGAGACCAAAGTACATGTAGCATCTGTTGGTTACTGCAATTATAATCCTATTGTCTCCTGGGCAACCGCACGTTGACCTCTGAGCCCAGGTACCGAGGTACGTAACATATTTACTATCGATGCATGTTATCTATTATTTAATTCAAAATCCTAATGCATTAATATGCAGTCCAACCTGTTATGTGAATACTTAGCATAGCCAAGCCAGGGCAACATACACAAGCCAGAGCAACATATACACAAGCCTGAGCAAAATATACATACAAAAGTCAGAGCAATAATCAATAGATATAGAGGTCATGCATGTATCTGGCAATTGCAGTTAAGGTTGCTCGGCTTTTGCAAAAAAAAAGGAATTGCAGAAAAAAAGAACAAATGATAAATGAATTCAGTCCATACAACTGCATGGTAATTGAATAACGCTATGCAACAAGGAGTAAAGTCTCGTTTTTGTTCAGTTCTGAGTTCAGATTAAAAACACAGTAATTATTTTACGTAAAAAAGCAATTTACTAACATAGATGACGTTGTTTTTGGCAAACGAAAATTAATGTGATTTTTCAGAGCAATTCAGAATGAGAAAACCAAAAGGTAAGGTAATACTAGAATGGAACTTATGCAGATTTCGTCAGCATGTATATATCACATGACATTTCAGTCATTCCATTGGTGAAAATTGCCCGGAGGCAACTCTGCATAAGGTCCATTTCATTGATTCCGGTGCAACTCACCCAACAAAATTCACCCAAAACAATACACCCAAAAATAACTCACCCAAAAAAACTCACCCAACTTGTGTGTTATATGGAAAGCATAGAAGCTATGCAGGGAAACGTCAGTAACAGTATGTAAATTTTGTATGTTTTATCAGATAAATGGGGGCTCCGCCCCCAAACCCCCGTCAAGGGGGCTCACGCCCCCCTCGGACCCCCACGCCCCCACCGAGGGGGCCTGCGGCCCCCACACCCCCGCTGGCCTAACCTAACCTAACCTGGTAACAATATATATGTACATGTATTTAAATTGAAACCTGGGAAGAAATTGCGTTTCAGTGCATAGCTTCTATGCTTTCCAGGGTGAGTTCACCTGTTGGGTGAATTTTTTTTGGGTGAGTTTTTTGGGTGAGTTAAATCGTATGTATGCCCAGCCGTTCAAGGTCACCACGGCACTAACTTCTACACCGTGATTCCTGCACTACCAGTGTAAATTGGAAAGTTGTAGGTCGTAGAAACATTAGTTTAACGGCTCCATTTGCAACATTTAATTATCGATCGCCACACAACAAATGACTTCTGCCCTTCTCTTATGTTTGCACCCAAGGATAACACCGCTACATTACTGGATAGCTCGATTACTAAAAAAAACCTGTTCTAAGAGCTTCTCTGCAATGTAGCGGTGTTATGCATTTGTGCAAACATACAAGAAGCCCAGAAGTCATTTTTGTGGCGATCGATAATTAAATGTTGCAAATGGAGCCATTAAACTAATTTTACGACGCCCTACAACTTTCCAGTTTACATAGCTGGTATAGTGCAGGAAACACGGTGTAGAAGTTATAGTACCGCGGTGACCTTGAACGGTTGGTCCAAGGGCAGCCACGATCAAATGTGCAGATGACCCCCTAACCATTCTACACATCCACGACATGTCATTTCGATCATGCACATGGTGAGAAACGATCAGCACTGGTCCTTTATGTACCACTCTGTACATAGCAATTAAATCAAAATAACGAAATATTCGTCAGCGTTAATTTCCTTTATTTCTTTCAGCTTGCAACCGAGAATCTTCCAGGCTCATAAGAAATTCCGAAAGATCCATTTTAATTTTCTTTTCATATTCATATAAACATGGTGAAATTTCCTCGAGAATCCCTTAACGACTCGGAAGCTCGCTCTCGCTGCCCTGAATTAACCCAGAAAGTCGGAAAAGGAAGACCTCCAACTTGGCAACGAAATAGTCAGCATTTTGGATGTTGAGCCGCGGCTCAAAATGCATAGAGTGCCACGACACTTCGGAAAGATATTGCCTATGGATAGAGGTTGGCTTGTATAATGGATGAAAAATACACAGAAATGGCCTACTCAAGAAAATCCGCTCAAATTGCCATATTATCTTCGTGTCTTCCGATGCCATTGCATCGATAAGAGGGAATCCGAAATGAATCATGGCCTTCAAGATACGCATTTCGACGATTTTCAAGAATTCCGGTTGATACGTATATAAGGATAGCGGCGCGCCCGCCATCACAAACACAAATACAATAAGTATAAATAATTCATAACACCATAACAAACACCATTACTGGCGCTCAGCCCAATATCGTTTCCTGATTATGTCAAATAAATATAAATTCTAAATTGTGGACACGAAAGACCGTAACCCAGCAATCCCTTCTGACCAGGCAACAAATAAGCGCCTATATCGTCCTTCGCCAAAATCTTGAACGATTTAAGTGTGCGTCGTTTTATTCTGGTAAAAAGTGTTCTGGACGAAGCTTGCCGAATATGGCGTTGAAATATAAGTTAAAACTTCTAGTTACCACGTTAGGGAATACAACGGAATGCAAGTTTATATCCTATCATCGCTTTTAGAAGAGGATCTGCCACCTCAAATTTTGTGGACAGTTTTTACATTTCTCAAATTAATGTTGACGCGAAAAATGTATTTTTATAAATATTTATAACAAGAAGATTAAAATGGAGTGAATATTTGCGTGCATTCTTATGTGGAATTCCCTAATCGAGCAGCATGCGCAAAAGAGAAATCCGTTATTAAATACAGGAATGTGTTTGAAAATGTCGACAAAAAGTAAGCATTTATCATAACCATAATCTTGCCTAACCATATGCTATGTAAAAACGTTGCTTTGCAAGACAGTCTCTGACAGTCTCACTTGCTATCGTTGTAGGTAAAAACAAATGAAATCATTAAAAACTTGAATGTCAATTTTGAATTATTTCAATAATTCGAAAAGCAACATCAATTTAATATACATCATACGACATGTAGATAAAAACTTTATTCGCAAATGAGTAGTATATGTATCACTTAAAAAGGGGGTACTTTTCTGAGTTTCATCTTAACATGCGAATAAAATGATTTAGAACGGCGTAATGGCTGTAGCATCTACATTGTATAAATACAAAGAAGAGATGTATATGTACATGTATGTTTGTATTTATGTGTGTTTTTCCATGAAACGTCTTTACGATGAAGCGTCTTAAAGACAAATTGCTGAAGTGGTAAGGGGGCGCCGCGGCGGTCATGTTCCCAAATTCTAATATGGCCGCTTCAGCCAGTCGTATTTAAACTACGCCAGTCAGTCATTTCGTCTTCGTGGGATTACACCAATGGGGCACAAGGTAATCGTCCATTATTTCTACTTTAATCTATTTAAATAATTTTCATAAACTATTTGCAGGTGAGTTTTTTAATTACAGCCCGAGCAAAACCGGGTTTTCCAGCTAGTCAAGAACATAAAATGTGCTTACACCGACCATATTGGAAGGTTAGCAGCGCCATCTACAGACATGTCGCGTGTGCTGTTCTCGCCGAGAACACCTTAAACATAATTTTAAAAAAATCCATAAACGTGAGAAGATCCCTCTAACCCAATTTCGTCCGTCGACCATCTGAGTGGACATCCAGCTTCGCATCGTGGGAGTACTAGACTAAGAGTACACAAAAGGGGATCTCAATTTTGTACGATCGTTACCTGATTTCTATTTATTTTTGTAGCCTCGCCGCAATGGGTTGGCCTATGAGCCCGAGTGTTTGAGCTGGCTTATTGGTCAATAAGTAATCAAATCGCCACAAAGGCAATGAGCGAACCATCTCCCGACCACACGTTCGCCTGATTTAATTCCGGACCCCCAGCACTATACCTTTTCACCGTGTTCGCCGAGTGTGGCGCGCCGCTATGCTCGCAAATGGGACAACATAATCAAAATCTGCTTTCTTATGGCACTAATGTGAATTTGGAACTGCAGGCTGCGTTGATTGCCTCGACCAGAAGTTTGTATGCGAAAAAAAAATACAACATAGGCGGTGAATGTGATATGCGGGCAGACGTCATTTTAGTGCGGACGTTTTACATGATGTGTGTTTGACATTACAGACGCGCACTTATGAGTCGTAGAAAGCTCTGGATGTGCTCGTGGAAAAAGAGCGCTGAGCGAAACAGCGCTCGCGAGGGTCGTGCGAATGCCTCTGGTTATACATTCGATTGATTGCTTCAGGGGGATACACTATAATTAATGAATACATCCAATTTTATGCATGAAGGTCGACAAGCTATTTAAATTTGAAAAAAAATGTCAACGAAAGCGTCTGAATTGTCTGCCTCAATACGAGCATCGATGACTTCCGGTAACTCGATAAGTTGAACGTTATGTAAATGATGACGTGACTTTTAAATTGGTTCCTCTATGGTCTAAAAATGTGAGGTACTTGATAGGTTCGATGGCAAAAATCCGTCATTTTTTCATAAAGATAATTTAAGGTATCTCTTAACTAAAAGCACAGTATACGTAATATAAGTAGGTGCACTCGCCGCTTTTTTTGGGTGCCGAAAATACCGCAGCGCCGCCCTGTTGGATGAGGTGATCACTAAGATGAAGTCACGCCCATCATAACCCGTGAAACCAAAGAACATAAGTGAGTGACATGTTGCCTACGATTCGTTTACAAGCCCAGGGTGTGGCTGAGAGCGAGTTGATCACCTCAACCGCACCAACAGGGCGGCGCAGCCGCAGCGTGGTTTTCGGCACCCAAAACATCAACGGCGTGCACCTACTTATATTACGTATACTGTGCTAATAGTGGCGACAACAAACATGGTCGTTATCGACCTTCCATGCAGAAAGGTTCTCCGAACAACCTAAGAAAAGGTGCCAATGGTGTAGTGAGGGAAAGAACATCTAAAGGTGCAATTTGCATCCCATTTGATTCCGTACAAAACTCGCCAATTTAAAATTGCAATCAGGGGCAATAGATTACTTTGTGAATTCTCTACAATTGCATATAATTCGTTTTAAATACACACTAAAATAGTCTATGTTTCCGTTTATTTAAAACTACAAATGACTATTCGGCAATGATAAAGTCATGGCGAATCATCAAGCTTGTCCAACAATTCGTCATCGACAGCTTTACAGGGGAAATGAGTATCTTACACGCAAGAGCGTAGAAGTGAATCAGCTGAGCTTATTCATACTCGCTTTAACGCGAATCTGAGTTTTAGCACATCGAGCTTGATTTGAGTATACATGTATACGATTGACCAGCAACGAACGTAACATCCAAAATTGCCATCATTTCCACTCGAGAGTCAGCTAAAGTTGCATAAGAGCTTTATAGCGAATCAGCTTAAAAGGAAAGGGGGGGAGTGTGGAAATGAGGGGTATCACCACCGTAGCCTCAGATTGCGTTTCACTTTCACGTTTGGTTTCGTAAGGTGGGTTGCTCGTTAGCGTGAATGAGCGTCCCTCGCCTTCCTCCTCAATTGCACTTAACGACACCTAATGGACTTGCCGCGATTGCCTCAAACATTGGAGGAGTGACCACGGAGGGGAGTGGACATTGGTCAAACCGAGCATGCACGCTCCATAAAGGGAGCCGAGTGTCCGGTCAATATTTTCGGAGGCAATCTGTCCAGGAATTCGATTAATTTTCGACTCAATCCGAGCTCTTCTATGAATATTGAGAGATTTTACTGGCTGAAGACGAAGTGGAAAATCGATGAAGGGTAAGGGAATGCTAATCTGCTGAATGTATACAACAGCAGCGCTCGCTCGAGCGGACGATTCGGGTCAAGGAATGCCCCCTCCAAACCAAAAATGAAATCCCAAAAGTGAAGTTTCTTAGCCGGAGAATTATTAGCCCGTAGGAATAGACAAACAAATCTGCAGGCACACGTAGGCATGTTATTAAAATAAACGACGCTGGTCTAAGCTCGAGTGCAAAAGTGGGGGAAAATCCGGGGGACCGGGGAGCGGTACTCTTGCCCTCCAGCTATCTTAACCGAAACAGAAGCATAATTAAAACTCCGCCAGCGAATGATACAAACAATAAAAGGCATTGGATGAAACGATCTGGGCTCAAGTGAATCATCTATTTAAGCGCACTATTTAGTGTCTCGATGAACGCTATACATACAGAGTGCCTCGAGAAATGACTTAAGTCATTTTAAAGGCGGTCATACACGAGGCAAGTTATATCTGGAAAAACGGCACGTTCAAAAAGTTCTGTTATTTAGGGCCGGTTGCACCATCCGAGGTAAAAACCTAGGGTTTACTAACCTTGGGTCAAAATTTTCCTCCAGGTTAACCTCCGGGTTAAATGTTTGTGTTGCACCAATTAACTC
>JAQGBX010003368.1:0-17516 GCA_034698745.1 Megaphyllum sjaelandicum
AAAGGGGAAATTCCCTATTTTGCAGCTGTTTCTGGATGAACCTGTCTGAAATCAAAACCTGTCTAAAATCAAAATTTTCCCCGGTCCCAAGCGTTTGATTTGTACTGTACGCCAATTTGGGCCAGAGGATTTTTTTTTTTTTTTTTGGTAATTTAATTCGCTGCAAAGCAGGTTGCAGTTGCAAATGTGCGAAATGTTGATGTATACCCTGATCTAATGTCGTGTTCATTTTGCGGATCGATAAACAAGAGTCGAGTTTATCGAAGCACTAGCTCGGTTGGTAACCCTGGCGCAGTAACCTTAGAATTTCAATAGGAAACACATGCTCGGAGCCGGAATAACAAATGTGGTTGGTCTATTTTTATTCGAGTTATGAATCTCCTTGAAATCCTCTTTCGGGGCCATTATATATCTTGGAAAAACAAATTAGTCGGTGCAATCGAGCCCAGCGAATGCGTGCCCAGGTGCAAAATGTTCGAAATTGCCGAAAATTGGACACATCTGGCACCGGCGAAACAAATGGTTGTCATGCAGTCTGTCCTCCAGCAAGTTCTGAAATGCTCCAGGCTCGAGAGCCTTCGAAAGCGCCGCCAATGATGACTATCGTAGAATTTGCTAGAGATAATGAATGCACTGCTGCTCAAAAAATATTGCATCACCTCTGGGGTGCCATTATAACCTGGAGGCCCGCACAGAACTAGTTACCTCGGTGGCACCCTAAATGCACAGAGGTACGTAACAGACATTTTGGAGGACATGTGGTGCCGTTTCCTCCGTTTCTAGGGGATAATTTTCGTTTTCTCCCGTTGATAATGCAAGGCCACACATGGCTGGTGTGGCTCAGGAGCATCCTAGCAGGTCGGTATTTCCGTCTTATTGATCCCCACAAGAAAACCCAGACCTCGATCCTATTGAGCGTGTCTGGGACATTGTTGGGTGACGCATGAGAGGCCTGATTCGCCAATGGAGATGTGATGCAACATTTTTGCACAGCAGTTTGTAACTGGTGCAAGATGTCCAACAACAATGTAAGGATTTCGGATATGAACCTTTTTTGAACATTCTCAACAGAGGCCACAATACGATTATAGTGCATCAGCAACTTGTTCTGACAAGCTGAATTGTGATAAATTAATATCCAAATGATGCTCAAAATAAATACATTAATCTTTGCCTACATTAAGCATCATTCTTATCAGCAGAGCTTCCTGATCTCTGGTATCGTATATGTCCTCGGCGTCTAGAAATTGCACCAAACAAAGCTCGGTAGAAATGGCTCAACTGCTGACGCCATTTTGTCACAACACGATGCACCGTAGGTGGCGCTGGGCTCTAGGTAAATCTATTCGATAAACGCGCAAAATGGTATTTTCGTACGCCCTGTACTTCTGTTCCGGCTTCTGAGAGGGATGGCAAAACTGACAAAACCACGATTGGCTGGCTGCTGGCTGGCAGCCAGCGGAATCTTAAACATGAGGAAAATGCATCAGAAGTTTACAGTCGTTAAACTGAGACATCGGCTCCAATTTACTGGATTTCCACGCGCATTTTCCTGTCAATTTATTCGAAAACTGTCAAAGTGCGTTTGTTGTTGCTGCCTCTCTTGAGCAAAAACAAAAAGCGCCGAAAAAAGTAGGATTTGAAGATGTTGGTCCACGAGTGAAAAAGATGGCTTATGGCACTTTGGTCGACCTGATTTATCCTCATGCACGCTAACTGTATCACCCCCCACAGGGTATTTTTTTTTTGGTGCAGTCAACCCAAATTTGCGGTTTCTTCGACACATTTTTGTGTCCAATTTCGCACATAGAGCCGTTTATGATTTCAATTTGGCAGATTCATCCACCTACAAGCAGTTTCAGAAGGAGGACATCGATGCATTTCGTAATTTGGTACAAGAATCAAGTATGGAAACGTAAACGTTCCTCCATGGCCTCCGAGTTTATCGTTTTACAAAATTATCAGCAGTAAAAATGCGGGAAATGCGATGTTGTTGAGACTTATTGACAAAGACTTGGTGGAGAGAACCGGACACAACTGGAAGCAACATGGACATTTAACTAACTCTTCGTCTGACTTTGTTGGAATACAGTATCTCAGAAGCTACTTGAGATACTTGAGATACATGTCAAATAGCGCCACCTATAACGATTTGCGCATAATAGGATTTACTACAAAAATGGAACTCAATTTATTACCCAGTTTTCACTTTCTACACAACATCATTCATGGCTGCCTGCAATACTTCCAAATCGGCCATTTTTGATCTGGCAACTTGACTCCATTCCTTGCTCAATTTTGGATCTGGCAACTTGACTCCATTCCTTGCCCAATTTTGGATCTGTCAACTTGACTATAGTCCTTGCTCAATTTTGGATCTGGTAACTTGCCTCCATTCCTTGCTCAATTTTGGATCTGGCAACTTGACTCTAGTCCTTATTCAATTTTGGATCTGGTAACTTGACTCCATTCCTTGCTCAATTTTGGATCTGGCAACTTGACTCCATTCCTAGCTCAATTTTGGATCTGGCAACTTGACTCCATTCCTTGCTCAATTTTGGATCTGGCAACTTGACTACAGTCCTTGTTCAATTTTGGATCTGGCAACTTGACTCCAGTCCTTGTTCAACTTTGGATCTGTCAACTTGACTCCATTCCTTGCTCAATTTTGGATCTGGCAACTTGACTCCAGTTCCTGTTCCATTTTGGATCTGTCAACTTGACTCCAGTCCTTGTTCAATTTTGGATCTGTCAACTTGACTAAAGTCCTTGTTCAATTTTGGATCTGTCAACTGTACTCCAGTCCTTGTTCAATTTTGGATCTGTCAACTGTACTCCAGTCCTTGCTCAATTTTGGATCTGCCAACTGTACTCCAGTCCTTGTTCAATTTTGGATCTGGTAACTTGACTCCATTCCTTGCTCAGTTTTGGATCTGGCAACTTGACTCCAGTCCTTGTTCAATTTTGGATCTGTCAACTGTACTCCAGTCCTTGTTCAATTTTGGATCTGGTAACTTGACTCCATTCCTTGCTCAATTTTGGATCTGGCAACTGTACTCCATTCCTTGCTCAATTTTGGATCTGTCAACTGTACTCCAGTCCTTGCTCAATTTTGGATCTGTCAACTGTACTCCAGTCCTTGCTCAACTTTGGATCTGTCAACTTGACTTCGGTCCAGGCTAAATTTTGGATCTGTCAACTTGACTCAATTCCTTGTTAAATTTTGCATCTTTGAAATTGACTCCATGATGACAGAGTTGAGGAAACGATGATTCTTACCGACCAGCAACTAGATTTTCGGATCTTGTTCGTTGAGTTATCCTAACCTTGCAATCCCAACCGTGACAGAACCATGTAACCATGTCAGTCGTCAAAGTGTTTAAATTTTTGATTGATTTCAAACAGTTTTGCGATTATTACACTTTTTGTTTGCACATTTTTGATGTATACGTTCGATGCATTTTTTTTTGTTTATACTTTTTTGATTTATACATTTGATACATTTTTTGATTACACTTTCTCAACCTCGTTCGAAGGGTCGTGTTCGCTCCGCTTAGTTTCGGAACACCGCCGCCGGCAATTTGTTGCTGCATGATGTGAACTCAAGATTTCGGGTCAGAGGAGTTCAAGGATGTATACCGTAAATGGGACATGCCTGGAGGTGAACTCTGACATACAGGGGGGCCCGAAAAGTCTCGGTTGATCCATTGGACCTGCGGCCGATTTGGGTACTTTTGGTGCCATTTCTTCTGATTCTTCCGAGTATTGTACCGTGATTTCTCGTACCTATACAACTCGCACTTTTCGGTTGATACACATCGTTTGATGGTACTTAGAAATAAGCATTTTAAACGTGCCCAGAGGCGTCCCAATTTTTTTTTTAGATGAGAGGGGGGGGGAGGGTTTGCGGAGGCGGAGTAATGGAGATAACTTCTGCAAGTTTACGCAGCAGGGGAGCGAGAGGTTTTTGGGGGTAGATACTATAAATGCACGAGTCGTGGGGTAGGTAGCGCAATAAACAACCGGGAAAAAAAAAAAAAGATGGCGTCCGAAGAACCTTTTATATCGAGATTGAATTGCTGTTTTGCATTCAGCTGGGGAACCTTCTGTTGCACCGGGGGAATAGATCCAGGGCTCGTTTTTCAGCGTGTCACGCTTTCTACCCCCTCGGTTTCGGGGTGCAAGCGGTTGGGATCGCGTCCATCATGAGTGGCAACAAATTAAAAATTCTTTTTGTGGTTCCAACGTGTGCATGCAAGCCTATTAGGCCAAACTGGGAAAACAAAACACGCGCATGCAGAGGTGCGGGCCTGGAGAAGATGCATGCACTTCATCTCAGCTTTTTCAAATTTGCACCGCATTCCACGCACAACATCCACCCTCAGCTCTTCGACGGTGGAGAAAAAAAAGTCGATATCTCATTTTTATCAACTATTTATCAATCGAGTTAAGTACGGCGAGCTCGCTTTTTAAGTGTTTTCCGCGAATTTTTGCATCGACTATGAACCTATTAATTGCCACGCATGCAGCCTGCGCACTCCTGCTGCAAATCAATGCCAAATGCATCTGTTTTTTTTTTGTTTTTTTGTGGGGTCGAATGCAAGATTCGTTTCAACGAACTGTTGTTAACCGTGTGCGAGGGCTGGCCAATATGCAAAAGAAACCAACATGATTTTGGCATTCAGAAAGAACGACCAGCATCGACCTTTCTTTAGCTGCATGGTCGGAAATTTTGAAAACAGATGTTTGGAATCGTACTCTTTGTGGTATATATTTTACGAAGTGGTGGCGAATGAAACTTCACGTCCAGGTGTATTGATATTCGAGAAAACACTAGGCTTTGAACAGGCATTGTTCTTAAGGTGGGCTGAGGTTAATTGATTGCTGAGGCTATATGGAGTGAGCTGAGCAACTGGCAAAATGTTTGTCATGGCAAACTGCGCATGCGCATTCCAAGAAGTGGTTGGCGTGCAAATGCTGCATCAACATGCTAGGATCAGCCCAGCATTTTCCTGTATTTCAGCATTTGCGACTTCATGATCAGTGCTGAAAAGTCTGTTCTGATAACCCTAGCTGCCACGATTCGTACGGTGCTGCCACCTATAAAGCATCTCCTAATTTCTACGGCGCTCGATGTTTTCCCAAAATTCTAACGAAGGGCTCCATAGTAAATATGATTTTGAATATTATGAGGGATGCTCCTAAAAGAAAGCGATGTTGTTCTATTACTTTACCTACCCTGCACGGCCCTGCATTTTAACGTACTGCTTGTGGCATTTCCAATGTGCAATCAGCAATTATAAAAAAATGGTGTTATTTTAGTTTTGATCACCTGAAAAGCAATCCTTTTGCAGAATGTACAGTACATGTCCAACCAATGTTATTTTACACTAACCTACGCTTAGTGTATATGAATACATGTAGTAGCACGCCCCCTTTGTGACGGTTACCTCCACGGACCACAGGGAGGCGCTACAGTGCTACAACACTGCATTCTAAACTTTATTACATGTACATCAGCCCCACAGTGACACATCCACCCTCGTGTGCTTTAAGGCAATTGAGCTTAATTTTATCTAGCTTTTTCTCCACAATGTACCTTATGCAGATTTCGTCAGCACGCACATATCGATCACGTGACATTCCATTGGTTAAAATTACCCGGAGGCACGTTCTTTTATGGCGCATCGGGATGGTCAATCTGGTGTGCACCGGTGTAGCGTTTCTGCACTCGTTCTATTCGAGTCAGACTGGTGCATACTCAGTGGCGATCGGTGCATCCTTCTCCCCCGTATTCGAATCACTGCACTGGGTGTACACTGCTACACCGTCGAGTGAGCCGGTGTACATGTAGCTGTGCATTCAAAATGGGGGAATGGCAGGCAACGTCATCAGGTTGCACTGCGCAGAAAATATCACGTGATAAGGTTGCACCGGCAAGAAAATTACACTACACCAGATTGACCATCCGAATGCTCCATAACTAATTCATCGATATCGTGCAGACGAGGCGTTGATAGCAGCGCCACCGCCAAAAAGTTTGGCTAGTTCCCTTTCATCTCACCGCCAATCGACGGGAACCCCAAAACAGCTTGCTACGCCATTATTTTCGTTGCCACAAACCAGAAGTTTCAAGTTTGGAGGTTTTACTTTTGGTTTGGTGATAGGGTGTACTTGACTTTAGGGGCCCTTTACGAACAGCACTTTTGGCAGTCGTGAAATCATGTGTGCAAAATGGGACACGCTAATTGGTATAAAAGCTTCCCTCAAGGTTATCGCTGTTTTTAAACCAACGAATGTATAGCTTTCGCACACGTGACTTCCCGACTGCCAAACAGGCCATTCGTAAAGCCTCTGTTTGAGTACCTCTATTGCCATGCAATTAATAATAATAGGATGGCAGTCGAGGTGCCCTCAACGCATGCGCTTTTCGTCACTTTACTTGAAAAAATGATGCTAGGGTAACCTTGAACTACGGTTATGTACTAATATTAATCACTAATATACGAATTCGACAGCAGCTCTGGTGCTGCACATTGTACTTTGTTCGTTATCTTTCTAGAAAAAATGGTAGTGAAATGTTATAAGGAGAAGTGGGGAACATCATGCACATGTAAATTCAATGTCAACACTCCAAACATCTTGTCTGGTACCTCCAGTTTATCAATGAAGTCTCCGTAGTCAGTCAAGACTACTACACGGTATATTTAAATTAGATGCAAATTCAAATCAGCAAAGAGCGAAGCAACGCCGTAAAAAAAAGGGTACTCAGATCTTTGGTACTTAAATCTTTGGTTTAAAACATTCCTTTAAGATAATCAATGTTTTTAAACCGATGAATGCATTCCTTTTGCACACGTGATTTTACGACTGCCATACGTGTCCTTCGTAAAGCTTCTGATTGTGACCGAGTACCCCTAGTTGCTCGCATTGAGGGTTCTATCATAGCCTGGTTCTATCCAGAACCTATCGCGATGCTCCCGCCCTCCTGGCGCCATCTATCGGCGCGCTTTGGAAGCCAGTCCCCGCCTCTCCACGGTTTAAACACCCGAGCCAGACAATGGCTGGGCAATGGCCGTTACTAGGGGGCATGGCATCCACATGGATTCCCGGTACAAACCGTCGACAAGCCAAAATAAAGCATTTCTTACCTGGGGACGCACGATCTTCGAGCGATTCCCTCTAATCTAGAGACACAATTTCGGGGGCAAAGCGACACAATCGCGAAACACCGGGCAGGATAGTGAAACACAAGCGACTAGCGGCGTTCGAGAGCACCTCCTCCAAAAATTGCGAAAGAGGTTGAAAAAGGTCGCCTCCGAACCTTGTCAGGTAGCTCCGCGTCGTCCGCGGAACCTTCGCCGTGGATTCCGTGGCACGAAACACAGCGATGACTTCCGTTTTAGAAGGGATTTTTCCCGAAATTCCGACGAGCGCGCGAAATCACCCGGCACCGAACAAACATGTCTGACGTAGTTTTTCGTTCGATTCCCGCCAACAAAAATGGCAGCGTCCGGAGCCGGGTGCAGGAGCGCCGCGGACAGTACTGAGGCTTTCAGGGGCTAGAGGCATAGAGGGAGACACCGTCGCAGAATGGAATGAAATGAAAATCGACCGGGTCATTTTCATTTTTGGATCCGAATTTCCAGAATATTTTTCGAGAAATCGTCGCGGTTTAGCGATAGTTTCACCTCTGATCATCGCCGAAGATCGTCGGCCACGAAGTATGATATTGCGATGGGTGGCAGCAGCTCGAGAGCCGTGAAGAGGATCTCCGCGCTCCTCTCCAATGGGGGTTCAGCCGAGGAGCTCGAGGACGGCAATGGAAAGCAAAAATCGATAACTTCGCTGGCGACTCCCTTTGTTTTGACCAGATGGGGGTAAGAGAAATCGAGACTTTTCAGCGGTGCGACGCTAAAAACTGCTCCTTTCGCGGCTGGAGACACTTGTCGATCTACCTGAGACATGAGCCAATATCCGTCCTTTTAATAACGGGGGGCGCTCATAAATTGGTTCCCTGAATGTGTACCATGAACCCTCTCGTGATTAATGTGACCTTCGTAATTTCCTAAATTGGTCATCCAGATTGTAGTTTTTGCCTTTCAGATAATTCTAGAGTCCTGGGTCCAAATGGCTCTAAAATTAATGGCCCACTAGGACATATGTGTTCGCCCTGAATAACAAACAATGTATCTCTTTCTGGTAAATGTAGAATGGTTCTTCTAAAAAATTTTGCAATCTTACTCCCGCCCTTTTTATCTTTTATCGTTTCAGCTTTATCGCCGTGCGATAAAATGATTTTTTTCTGGGCAAATTGTCATATAGTTTAGAAATGTCACAAGTGTAGCCTTCTACTACGTCATTGTTGCCATAAGTGTCCATTAATTACCATGACTGGCCTTGGACCTCCCTTTAAAAAGGGTGCAGCTTCATAGCTGTGAAATATACCTGTTCGATTTCCGTAGCATAGGTTCGGTGTACAAAAAAACTAACGTGTCAGTCCACGATACTTTCCAGATCCATGTATATTGATGAAGATGGAGACGTTGCCCACGAGTTTTATGTAGAATCTGCATCCATCGATAGCCGGAAAACAGTCATGAGAAGAATTACGACAAACATTAGACCTCAGGTGTGTTAACAAATTTGATATTTAAGATTACCGAGCAAGGTGGCTTAGAGGTTAGCATCCTCGTCTTGCATTCGGTGGACCCAGGTTCGATTCCCGAGGCAGCTATCTTCGATTCTGGTTTTTCATGGTTTCCCACAATTCCTTCAGGCGAATGCTGAGATAGATCCTATATTAAATCAGCCATAGTCTTCCCATCCCATCCTCATTTTAAAAGTCCTTGTAATAACGGGAAAATTAATTAAAATGTGATGTTAGGGATAATCATGACCAGACTGCTTAGTCTGACTTAAGTTGATAATAATCCTCCCTGCCACATGGTACTAGTAACTGTGTACTGACTGCAGGGTAAAGAATTGAATTTGAATTGATCTTGGGAAAGCTTTATAGTTTTGCAGCACAACCAAGATTGACCACCCTTAATTTTGTTCCACTTAGGGCGAAGTACCTTACGAATTTCCTAGACTTCATGCAGACTTTCCAATCATCATTTGCGAAAGGTGAGACTATAGCTTCGCCCCGTCATCCAGCACGTCGTTAGGACCGCTTACATCGTTCGCACCGAGTCTAGGAAAACGAATGAACAGAAGCCGAGGGAACCTCTTAGCTGCTCATGAAGTCACGTTTCTCGATTGCTCTTCCAAGCCCATCTGTGCAACTCGTGTCATGTGAATGAATACTTGTGATAATGTCCCAAAATGTTGCGTTTGCGCTTTGTTAAAGCACCAGAATATATTATATCGACATTAAATGTTTAATTATGACTCAAAACACTAATCACGCTGTTCCAATTTTATTGGCAGTGAGTTAAAAAATGTACACGCTTGCCGGGTCGTTGCTGATTGTCACCACATTAATAAAAAGGTAAATGGCCGTGCGGGGTGAAAAGGATTTAAGGGCAGTGGCAACTAAGGCTACTTGGGGTGGGGACGATCGCACCTATTTACACAGTATACAAAGATTCGTTCTGAACAAACGTAACTGAATCCGCACGTTTCTTTAATTGTTATTTTCTAGCAACTTTAGAAAATGGAGGAGTAGAAAATACAGCGGATAAAACAGTTTGAAGCCTTGCAAAAATGGAGTTGTTCTCCTCTTCCAGGCATGAAGGTTTTCTCATCAGCTGCTGAATCTTTAGGGGGTTAAAGAAACGTGCAGAATTCACAGCACAATTAAATTAGTTCAACTTTTGCGACAGGAGCTCACAGAGCCCGTTAGGGGCCAAATCGATTCCGATCGGACAAACACTCGCGCAATAGTGAATAGCTGCGGAACAACCAGTTCGCCCAGCTTGGCTGAGACGCCAAAGCGTAACCTACACAACACCCCAGAATTAAATTAATCACAGAAAGGATGCTACGGCCAGCCAAAGATGGCAGCAGGTAGGTCAACGTTATACAATGGACTTTTAGGGGTATTTTCATGTTACAACGATGCCGTCCATAAAATAATACTACTACTGTACTTAACAAACAGACGGGTGCAAATGGCGGTTCAAAGTCTCTTCAATTGCTTATCTTATGCAAGAAAATACACGTGTACACCTGTACATCAATACTCATGTTCCTCAGCAGACGGGCACTTTTACTTTTTCAAGTAAGAATTTCCAATAACAACATTGCTCGACTTCATCTATCAGCTGATTGTCAGGCTTGTTTTTAGATATTGTTATTTGTGTTTTGAATATCAAGTGAAAAACACTTCACATTGGATATTGAGATTGATAGATGCATGATTCAAATAAGCACATTGGAATTTACCCTTTAGCTTTTGATGAGCTTTGGTCGATTTTAGAATGACGCCGATTGTCCTAAACTACTTGCAATCGTTTGCAGTACTGATCGTTTGCCATTTGGTGACCAAAATATTTAAGATTTCATCATGCGCTTAGATAGCGATAAAAGCAATAATTAGCTTTCGCAAATTTACATCTTCCCGGACCAGGTATGAGATGCATGGTGAAAACGTGAATCTGGCAGTACTGCCGCAGTCTGAGCTTTTCATAATCTCTCAACAGATTATGGTACTTCAACCCTGATCAAGAACTGCTTCTTGATAAGAAACAGACTTGATTTACGCATGCAAATCCCTTTTGGGAGCTTTGTAAACAAGGCTACCAACTGGCTCCATGCATTGGACATATTGCTCCAAGTATTTGCCTTGGAATGGCTTGTTTACTTATTAAATGGATTCCAAAAAACGGATCAAGAATTTGTCAATTGTGGTGGAGTAGAACTCAAGCTCTTGCCTCCCAAACTACTGAACCCTTCAGCTAATCAGACCCACCCCGTGAACGGCGTTTTATCCTTTAGATAAGGATCTGCACGTTTTAGCACAGTATACGTAATATAAGTAGGTGCACTCCGTTAATGTTTTTGTGCCAAAAACATCGCATCGCAGCGCCGCCCTGTGTGTGAGGTGATCACTAACATGAAGCAACGCCCATCTGATGATGGCCTGCATGGCCGAGGTTCTGTGAGGTGCTGGACCAACTGCCGCGAACCTAAATACTGACACTCTTCTAGGGCTGGATCAGGTCCAAACTCAGGCCGAGTCCACCCTCCTTAAATCACGCCTGTTTAAATGGTGGTGCCTTCATATGGAGGCGCTGCAGCAGGGCACACCTACCACTATACTCTGAGACGCACATAGGTGCTTACTGGCTCACTAGCTGACATCATCGTAACCCGTGAAACCAAAGAACACAGGTGAGTGACATGTAGCTTACGATTCGTTTACAAGCACAGGGCGTGGCTGAAAGCGAGTTGATCACCTCACAAGGCGGCGCTGCGGAGTTTTCGGCACAAAAACATCAACGGAGTACACCTACTTACATTACGTATGCTTTGGTTTTAGCTTGTTCCGAAAGTGCACAATCTCAAATACTGACGATATTTGGAACGTGCATCTCGTTGAAACATGTTGGACGAGGTTCTAGAAGTAAAGAGCCACTGGCCGACCTAGCCCGATAGTTAGCTTTGGCTTTTGCGAGGAGGGTCTGGGTGGCAGTGTCCATTCTGCGATCAGTTGTCGATTTTCTCTTCAACAACTAGCTCAAATGATTATGGTATAGTAGAAATTTATGTAAGATTTATTATTGCACATAAGTCTAGTGCTGTGGCTTAGCTGACTAAGAGCATGAAGTGTTGTTAAGCATCTTGTACGGCTGTAATTTCATCAAGTGACACAAAAAGTGACTTCTCGCACCATACAAGACACTTGCAAGACGTGCAAATAAACTTATGGATAGAGCGTTTGGATTAGGAGGTTAAATAAGAGAATCTGGTTATTTCCAAATAACGTTTATACCGAGATCCACGGAATTGGTCATTCACCTTTTACGTTAAAAAGAATACTGAAAATTGCGAAGACGATAATTCTCGCCAAGTTATCTCATCCGTCTGCCTGCAAGACAAGCCTTGAAAGGGGTTTTGGAAAGGAAGGCAAAATTGGGTTGCAGATCCGTGACTTGTACAGAGCTGAACCACTAAACTTACCTATCCTTTGCAACAAGACTAGTTGAGGCTACTAGATGCAAAGGACCCAAAGCAAAACTCCACCGCTCAGGGTTCCCTTCCGCATCCTACTGTCAATTGCTGGGGTATTCAACAAAAAACTTGCACGTCTCGTGGCATGATTACGAAATCACAAGAACCGCTTGCACACTGGGAGCTTCGGCTACATATTGGTGTAGGGGTCTTCGTAGCTTTCGAGGAGCCTGGGCGAATCGCAGCTTTCCATGGCCTCCGTCAGTTTCTCCTGTATTTTCTTGTACTTTAGCCGCACCTGGTTTAGATATTCCTCCTCCTCACGGTCCAGAATCCTCAAAAAGTTGTTCAACTCCGGCACGGTGAAGGCGTCCCACTGAAGATTTAAAAGTGAGAAAAAATAATGAAGCACTCTGGCAAAACACCAAAAAAGCTTGTTTGTGCTCCTCAAATTGTTAACGACCTTACAAGCCTTAAGTGCTATCTGAAAGTTAAGTTTCGTTATTTTCTCTAAAATTTTCTTCGTTATTATTTCTAAATTTTGGCAACAATTAAAGAGATAGCAAATTCTTATAATTTATAGAAATTTCTTGAAAATCAACACATCACCAATTGATGTTACTCAATTTGTAGTTAAGTTTTTATTTGTTTGAAACCGAGAATCATCATTTTATGAAGTCATTCGATTTGAAAACCAGTCTTAGCTTTGCATCTAAAAACTGCATAGCATTCAGAATAACAAATAAGCTCAGGCTATCTATTGACTGCATAATTATAGAATATGTAGTATGTACATGGATGTTTGTGTATATTTCAAACTTGCATTGTGCATTTGACAAACACAAGGAAATTAAAACTCATTACAACAATGTTATCTATTAATGGTTGGTTGTATCAAGCTTTCATCAGCCTAAACTAGTTATAATTGTTGATTAAGTCAATCTTACATTATTTTCACCAATTAACCTAATCTAAATTGGACGTTATTCAACTTAAACAACAAACAAGTATGAATCACAGAAGTCAAAATATGATGAACACTAGCCATGTTTTGCTAATGTCAATGGCAAATCTTGTCCAACGTAACTGGTTTATACCAAATTTGATTAGCAAGCCTTAAATTAAAACTTGTTTTACTTTTGATTGCCATAATCAAGATTGGTGCATTCCACCATAAACTTTTTGAAATTACTTTACACTAACTGAATTATATAATTACACAACTGCTATCCAGAGACATGCTTTAATTTCCTCTCGTAGCTAATTCCTACATTGTCTCTGACATCGAGCACAACTGCGCTGTGGTTTGTGCCCTGAAGATACTGTTTCCATTAAACTAGTTATACTAACAACACCACCACCGAATGAGCGCACAGAAAAAATTGTCAACGAACTCACCATGATGTCTCCGGTGTCGTTCTCCTGAAGTACAAGTTTGCGTTGTTTTATGCCATCGATGCCCCATGCTAGCACTAACCAAAGGGGCTTTTCATCATCCAGCATGCGTCTCAGCACACCTACAATCAACGAGGATGTTTACAAAGACCGCATCATGGAAAGAAAGCCTTTCGTGCCATATTTGTACTACCTTTCATGCTGCCCTCACACTCCCAGTACTTCTCGTAGAGGCAGAACTTGCGAGGGTTGTCCACCACCTTAAACTTCTGCAGCAGTGCTCGAATGAGCTCCTGCGTGGTTGTCTCGCTAGTAACGTGGAGGGCTTTGACTGTGTCGCGGGGCAGGTAGAATGACGTTAGAGTCTTCTCACTGTTGTCTTCTTCTTCGTAAATGATATCGTAGATGGACGGCGGTCTGGTGCCAGCCAGAACGTTGATGGGACGAGTGAGGTTCATGTGGACGCGGATGAAACCGTGGAATGTTTTGCCATCATCTTGCTAGCATGATGAATAAATAAAACAAATCAAAAAGCAGCTTCTCAAAGTTAGTTTATCAGGTCTGTGTTTAATTCAGAGGGACTTAAAAAGGGCAATTTCTGCAAGTAGTAACAAAAGATGATGTCCACTACAATTTTAGTCTGAGAACTGTAAATTTCCTTAACAAATAAATTTCTGAGCAAAGGCATCGCTGCGTAAAGATTTAAATACTCCATCCTTGCTGCACCTTACCATTTCCATTTCATAACCCAATTCGGTGGAATTGTATTTGTCAATCTTTTGCTTCAGCTCCAGGCCAATGAAGGGCGGCTCGGCAAACAATGGAGAGTCGAGATTCTGAAGAAAAGTTTGAAAGTGATTATAAATCATAACAGGAAATGAAAACCTTGATATTGTGCACATTTTGAAATATGTAGGTATGCGCTTATTGTCCAATGGGTTATCTTACGATTCCACATTACCAAACGTTTCAAGAAGATGAAAGCATTTTAATGTTCAAAGAGAATTAAATGCCAGGCCCAAGGCCGTTTCCTCGATTTGTTAGAGGACGTACACTAAAAAAACTTCATTTCGAAATTCGAGAAAGATTTTGGAAATTCAATGACGTGGTGTTTCCTTCCATTTCCAAGACTTCATACGTTACTTACAGGGAAGAATCTATTAATGGACCTTGAAATTTAAGGGTGATATAAATGTATGTGCAGTAGAAATGTAATAGTACATTTCTAAGAAATAAATACGAATGTAACGAATCATACTGATAACTTGAACTACGTGTAACTTCAAAGATCTAGATAAGTTCAAATATTTTCATGCTGGTTAAATTTTTCGTTTATTGACATTTTCATGCATACGAAAAATACAAATCTACCCTTTAATTGTAGCCAAGAAAAATAACATCAAATTAAGATAGCAGTTTTATTCCAATTTTTTTTAGTTCTGCACTTGATCGAGGACCTCAAACCTCGTCAAAAATTCATCAGAATAAAAAATTCTCAATAAAACATTCACTATTCACTGTGTCTAAGGTATCAGATCATCCATTCCATCAAAATTTCAGGGGCGTTTTATATTGCACAAGAAGCCAACATACAACGTGTCAAATAACCAGAACAAATTTTAGTTTTACTTCCTTCGAACTTCTTCAAAAAACTGATGCACAGTACCAACATATTAAAACAGTTGCAACAACTTGCAAAGGTTGCTTACCTCGCACTTTACTTCAAAAAACTCCTGTCCAAGCTCCGTTGTCTGCGTCTTGCAGTTCAGAGTGACCAGGCTGCTGCACTCTTGGTGACAAGTGTAATTGCAATCTGCAGGAAATCGGAAAAAAAAAGATTTTTAAGCACGACCTCTTTAAAGCCTGGGAAAAACATGCTCAAAATTTCAACGAAAACCCTGCACAACAACAGGAACTTTGCAAGTCAAAACAGGAAGGCTAGAGGAAACGTTTACTTCTGGGCGGAGCAAAACGTTTCCTCGTTGAGAAATGGGATCATTTGGCAGCTGAATTCCAGAGATTTACCCGAAATCCTGCGATGTCGCGAAGCTCACGACTCAAGATTTACAGAAACTAAGATGGATGGACAAAAAAGTAAGTCGTCTTCTTTACATTTGGTAGATTGGCGTTGCTTCAGAACAAGTACCGATTATTTCAGCTGATAGTACGTCTAAGAGCTGTGCATGGAGTTGAAAAAAACTACGCTCATTTTAAAAATAATATACAAAACGTTTTTACGTTGGGAAAATATTCAATCATTTATTATCGGGGCCATTTCCACATTTTTAACATTGAAGGTTCTCAATATTTACAGCTAATAAAACGATTTTTTTCGTAACTAAGGAAATTTTTCAATGAGCTTTCCATATTCACATTTTCATCAAACATCCACAGTTATGTCGGTGATAAATTCAAGTATTGCTATCTGTCGCGACAAACATGGGGAGGAACTAATTTTGAAGTAAATCTTATTGGCGAATTCGTGGTTTTCGACTGTGGGAATGAACGAGAAATGCAGAAAATTTATTAGCAAAATCATCCAAATGTTACTTTCGTATAAGAGTTGATTCGCAATGTCAGTACATACTTTCGTTTAAAAAAAAATTATTTTTCTCCTGAAAGTATTCCATAAAATAAAATAAAAAAAAAATTAAAATCCTTCTTTATTTTTTTTTAAATAAACGTTGAAGGAATGCGAAATCCGTGGAAATCTTCGTGCGTGCAATTTTGTATTTATTTCAAGTACAAGTACACATACAAGTAAAATGTATTAACAATACATGTGTTTTTAGCACGTGATAAAGTCATGAATGTGAAGTCCACATTTCCTAATGGCACTCTATGGATCACTGCCTGGTATCTCACGAACTGCTGATATTTAGCATCGCCGTAACAAATCGCCCCCCAATTCCGGACTGCATTTGGGATTGTTCCGAATTTATCAGTACATGTACTCACTAAATGACTACGGCGATAACGACACTGCAACAGGTTGGAACGGGTGAACGAACCTTTTTTTGGTTACCTTCGGTTGCACGTACACGTATTTACGCTTAATGGCGTATGCAAAAGATTTGTTATCGTATACCTGAAAACCGATACGTGCAGGGAACAAAGAGTCACAAACAATACATCGGGATATGGATGAAACAATTATCGGTGCTGATTATCAGTTTTTACAACCATGAGGGAAGGAGGGGGAAGTTCACGTGACAGAGGCACCACTGGATGGCGCTTCGTGAGTACTAGTAATCGCGCCATAGTCGCTCGTTTTGGTTTTTGATTAGAATATCGTGTTTTTATTTACTTTTCGGTAAAGGTTATCAACTGGTCGTTAGATTGTATCGTGTTTTCGTCCCCCACAGCTCTTACACATGAAATAAAAAATAGCTAATGGCTGTGTCTCGCCAATGCGAATACACTGTCAGTTTTCGAAACAATTCAGTTGAACGCAACAAATCGTTACAGTACTCTTTATTGTTGTTAAATTCACTTTTTATTTTTAAATTACGGTGATACTTCATAAAATATCACCTACAATAGGACAGTGTAGTGAACTTAGTACTACATCTAGAGCTGCATAGTAAATCCTGGCGTCATCATCACAATTTAAGGAATGACATCATCCGAACTTTAATGAATGATGTCATAATATTACAAATATGAATGACGTTATCATATGACTTTTTATGTCTGGCGTCATCAAAATTTTAATGGATAACGAGATTCATTGATTAATTAAAAATTACCCATTTTTCGAACTTACATTATGTCCAAAATATTCGGCAAGTTAATCAGACATTTTTTTTCGTACATTTAATCTGACGTACAGCAGTTCAACGTCAAAAACGAAAAAGAAGCTACGACTAATGGCGAATTCGGCTCACCGAAAAAGTGTACACCCAAGTGCACCGGGTGCATGTTTCGGCACCCGTTCCACTCGGCTTGGAAATAGTGCATACTTCGCAGAAATGGGTGCACCCTACGTGCACTCTTCGACTGGA
>JAQGBX010003369.1:0-17509 GCA_034698745.1 Megaphyllum sjaelandicum
CACAAGCAGATTTTTCATATCTCTAATGGCTAAGAAAAAAAATTGGGTGGTGATGGACTTATGAATCACCCGGTATAGTAATACAACTAATTTATGTACAAGGTAACGACTACATTTTTGCAATAATTGGAAAAAACTTGTGATAAAAATGAAACGGAAATTCAATTTCGGATTTTTATTTGAAAAATTCCAGGCAATATTGGAAACAAATGCTTTCATTTTTATAGAGATGGAGATATGATAAAAACTGACTTCAACCTGACATTTCGTCAGGTTATTCCTAGTTCTTTAATTTGAAATCCATCATGACGGAAGGCTTAATTTATTTTGCAAATCTGCATTAATGTGAAGGGGAGGCAACTGTCAAAGCCGGACGAAGGGAGAGTGTGGGATGAAGGGTGTTAAGCCTCGCGGAAGGTCCATCGGCCCTTTTAAAAACTTTCTTACTTGGAAAGCGCGAATCTAGAAAGTGCCAATGGTTGAAAGACGCCTAAATTACGTCGAAATGGCCGAGAAAGTAGATTCGAACCGAGTCGATAAGAGATCATAAAAAGGATCAAGCTAGACAACTGGGTCAATTTCCGAAGAATTTAAATGGTACACAATCTGTTACCTATTTGTAACAAGCGGGAGGTCAGCCGGCAATCTTCTCGAACGATCAGAGTGGAGAGGTTCCACGCCCTCCTATGATTATCAATCGTGGTCTTTGAGTGACTTCACCCTGACACTCCACGCAGCATGCAAAGAGTCTCAGAGAGTCTATTTGGGAGAGCGAATTTGTATTCACTTCAGCGTGGAGCAGTTTAGAAAAGATAGGCAGAAAAGTCTAGTTGAACACAATGGCATTAAGAATTTGCATAACACAAGTCCAACTGTTATACCGTTGAATTTCCAGTAGATTGCAAATGGGCTTATTCTTGTCTCTCGTACAATGGGATATTGGCCTTAGTACTCTCAGGCACAAGGATGGCTTATATGCAAAGTGAGGACCAGGAAAAAAACTGGAGCAATTGCAGAAGGGGGAGGTGGTGAGGCTGCATCTCCATTTATACGCTTATCTAAGTATGGTTATGTTATAAGGGCTTAGGACTTCTTTGACACTAGACTGCATCGGGGAAATAAAAATGTTATTTGGGATTCCGTACCATAAACTGCGTTACACGTTATAAATGGTGACAATATGGGAGTTTATTAGAAGATGCGCGTTGTATTTTACATCAGGGGCTAAGTTACGAAGACATTTTTTTGTTCAGCTCTGTATTTTATTCATACGCCCTCTCCCCGTGCAACTTCCATTTAACTTCAATGAGGAACACGTGGGCCCATATCCAAAAGCATTAGCTCGAGGATGCATAGGGCCAATACAAAAATAACATTTTTTATTCCTCGCAAGTTTTTCTATCCTATATTACGGCGGAACAAACCTCCCATAAACACAATTGTATTTTTTTTTCTTTTGTCTGAACGTGAATCCATCAATAATGAATGGATTTTTCTGGAAAAACAGAAGTGGAAGATCCAATGTCATCTCTCTTTTATACAAAGAAGAAAACTTATATTATTTCTATCACTTTTTTTTCAGCATTCCCCCCTCCCTTCTGATCCAATAGTCTCATTTTTTTTTCAAGACCGCCATTGTGGGATGAAGGATGGGAGGGCAGAATAAAAGGGAATAAGGGATAAAGCACGAGTTATATGTGCGTAGGGTTGGATACACTTCGATGTAACCTGTATCGGGGATCATTTGCATACATTAACCATTTAGACGGTTATAACTGTGGTCCATGGGCACATAAACATAGACTTTTCTATCCACTTGATTGGTCTTTCACAAAGCAAATAGCCATATGCGATGGGATGCAATACCCCTACTTCATCCATATAGGCACTCGCACAGTAAATATGATAGACCAGATCCAAACGCGAGAGAAGAGCAATATAGGTCCGCGAGGGACGTCTCACAAGATCCACAAAATGTAAATGCTCAGTATATTTTTAGATTTTAGAGGTAATGTTGATTTCCCATCAAAGTCCTATCATTTTGCATGGCATAACTGCACCTCTATACAAGTAGTTATGTGAAATGAGGGGTTTGTGGGAAGTTACTTTACTTACGTGTACAAGAAAGAACAATGGCAATGGGAAATTCGTGCGATGAAAGGATAGCACATATCTTGTTCATAAAAAATGCTGACGAAATTTGGTAAAATTTTTGAATCCTTTTATATAACGTCGATGGTGCGAAGCTGACATCGCAATGACAACCAAAAACTGAAGATTTAGTAGAAGTAATTTCTTCGGAGTAGATGCTCCGATTTTGCAGCTTCACATTTCCCCACATCCGTCATTCCTCCTGGACGCAAGACGTCATAAATGGTCCGGGTAGGTCTTACGGGAGCATTTCCCTGCACAGCGCATTTCATTTCATTTTATCTTAAACATATGCATAACTATATGGCACTTCTCGAATCTTCCTCGCGCATACATGGAAACATAAGGATCCAATATTTGAAATGGAAAAATTGGTGAATAAGAGAAAGTAGGTGGGGGCACATTAGGGCAGGACCACAAAAAAAGACGTACGTGGATATGATGTCGAGAAAGCCACATCAGGTCGTACGGAGAGAGAAAGAGAGAAAGAGTACATTGGGATGAAAATGTTGCATGTTCATGCATACATTGTGAATATTAGAGCAAGTGTGCATTTGGTGGGGATTAGGACGAACTTCGAGTTTTCTCGGATAGGGGCGAACACCACTAATCCAAGCACTTTACTACAAACTGCCATGGATGGGGGGCAGGAGAAGAGGCGGTTAGGGGGACCAAATGGGGGATCCAATCAGCTTTAAAACGAAGAGGATAGCGAAGATGTATATATTTGCGTGTTGACAAATCTGCATGGTGGTGATGGCCACGATGATGTTTAGCACGCTCATTCAATGATTAACAAGTGCTAATTTGCGATCAAAAGTGGAATGGTCCGCGCATAATCGCAACTATAATTGCGAAGGGTATTCGCGAAACATTAACCCGTTTAATCGAATAAGCCGGGCTTAGGTTTAAACCTTTAAATTCAACGTTTGGCGCAGACCAACAGGCCCCATGCAGCTTTAGATAGACCATCACATGGCATTTGGCGCCGAAAAAACTGCAGAGTCAATGGAATATTCACGCTGCGCCATCTTGCGCGAAAAATGGAATCCAAATCATATGCAGAGGCGCAACATGATTTCCGATTTCTAAGTATTTTTAGTAACTGATGTGCATCTTGTTGCATGGATATCCCTATAACGGAAACGTTTTTTTTATCTCACCATTGCAATAATGCGAATAACAAATTCTGGCAAAATTGAGTGTAAAAACAAACTCGATTAAACCGTCTTATATTTTCAAAGGTAGCCTATACTCATCGAGCCTATTTCTGTGTAAAAATTAACCCATCGCTCGACGCAGTCTAAGCGTACTTATATCATCATCGTTAACACGTGATAAAATCGAGTTAAGATGAGGTGAATGCTAATGCACCGAGTCCACTTTCTAAGCGCAGCGAACTCTTCGGTTTTCTGCAGAGATATTACAAAATACGGGCAGGTAATTGCTGGTTATGCCATTAGGAAGAGCGCCGTAAGGCAAAAAAATATTAATGCGCAATAATGGGATGTTCTATTAAAATCTTGCTACACAGAGGGGGTGGAGTCACGCACAATGAAGGAGAGCCTCCATTGGTTGCACCGTGCTTTCCGGCGCACGGTCGGGAGCGGCGCAGCCTAACTAATAGCACTGATGAGCAAGTGCCATAGGCGGGCTTCATGGGATGGGTCATGAAACCATAATGGAAAACCTGGGCTTTTATGTAATCGATAGCTATAAAGTGATTTTTAAAAGGGCGGGAATTAATAATCATATACGGAGCAGCAACGCAGGCAGAGCAATGGCGGTGCACCCCACGCACCAACCGCCATTACGACAGCGCTGAAAGCATTTTAGGAGCAAATAAATAATACCGCATTGGATCCCTCCGTAACAGACACCCTTTAAAGGCTCGTGGGATGCACGCAGCGTTGTTTGCGACACCCTCCTCTTGCATTTTATGAGATCTGCATATTCCAACACGATACTGCATCAGTTTGCAAAAAAAAAAATATTCATTTAAGCGTTTCAAACGACAAAAATAACGCCTTCTCGTTCATAAGCCAATTCGATTACAGTGATATAGAATGTTTTGAACAATGGCGAGATTCCGAAGATGAAAAATTACGCAGATAAACAATTCAACCGGTTTATCCATTCAACTAGTTTCGCCGGATGCTCGCTATAGATGGCGTTTTCATATAGACGGTATCGTCTTATGTCAACTAGCGAAACAACTTTAGAGGCAATAACTAACTACATTAAAGCAGTGTCACACTTGCCCGTGCACATTGGCTTAATTTCTTAGCCCTCAGTTTGAAAGGTACAAAGGCATCGATTCTAATTCTATTCTAGCAGAATACGCTTTTAGCTCCGAGAAAGGTGGCTTAGAGGTTAGCATTCTCGTCTCGCATTCGGTAGACAAAGGTTCGATTCTCGGGTCGGCTATCCTCGATTGCATGTGGTTTTCCATGGTTCCCCACAATTCCTTCAGGCGAATGCCGAGATAGTTCCTATATTAAATCGGCAACGACCATCGTCCTATCCCATCCTCCTCGTTAAAGTCCCAAATACGGAAAATATAACTATAAATTGTGATGTTGGGGTCCATCATGACCAGACTGCTTAGTCTGACTTAATTTGTATAATGATCCCCCCTGCCAAATGATGCCATGTACTGACTGCAGGGTAAAGAATCGAATTGAGACCATGCAGACACCTTTGTTTCCACCATGTAAAAACATTGCCTCTCAAGCCGTGGTTGCAAAATTCGTCATAGGGCGCAGTGTTTATACAAGTTCCTATAGGAGAAATTGTCCATTGAGGATCAGTGCACCCATACCACCAAGAAAGTTCGTGTCCAATCTTGGATGGAATTAGCGCATACCCTGATGACTATAGCTCACAGTTTCAGTTTGGGATAGCTCGACTTGGCAAACTGGGTGACATTTTGAAAAAAAAAAGTGCAATATTCACCAAACATCGTCATTTTCAACTGTCTCACATCGTTCAGGTTCGACAATTTTCCCAGCAAACTAAGCCCACGATTCGTTAACGACTTCCACCTCACAACTGCGACCAAGTCTGCGTGAGCTACAGTCAAAGTGCTGGCATACTAATCACCCCCTTCGTTCCCACCGTCGGTAACACGCTGGATGGCACAACGTGGGGATTAGGAATCCCGAAGCGCTCCCCACCTTTTCATCAAGTCGAAACATTAAATCCCTCGTGGTAAATTTAAACAGCTGAAGCCTGCGCTACGACGCTATTTAGGAGGCCGAGTATGTATTTCTATGCGCATGCAGCACACGCGCGCACCGTATGTATGTATATATATATATATAAAGTACACCCCTTTTACGAGATATATCTAACCCCCACACGATCCAGCGTTTCTTCTCACCCAATCAGCATGCAAATATATGCGTGCTAGTCAATTTGCTGAATGCACACCTAGTTCGCTACGTATAGCTAAGGTCTCGACATTGCAAATGTGGTAATTTGCCAACAGCCCCCGATGCCAAGTTCCACCTAATTAACGGCGACAGCATCTAATTAGCCTATTGCAGCTCTTCCCATTCGGCTTTGTCCCTTTTCATTTTCATTCTTAGAGCATTGAATAAAAGGTAGAAGCACGCACGATATATCGCGCCCATTTACGCCATGGACCGTTATGCGCCTAGGCCTATCTACCGTGGAATAATTCCGGAAAAAAAATTAAAAATAAATAAGAGTGTCAACAAAAGTACTGGTCATTTGCACGCTACACGCGATTCGGACGAGCGCCACCGACCCATATTTTTTCATGCATGCATAGGCTTTCGTTTAAAAAAAGGGGGGAACAATGTCCACTAATTAAACTAGCCATTACGATAACGGTGCGGAGAGTAGTAGCTGAATTTTGGAATAACTTAACAAAACCATCGGATAAAACGTGACAATAAACAACTTTTTAAAGATTAAACGGTTTTTTTCCCTAACAGATCAAATAATGTCAGCGGTAGGATGTTCCGGTATGACTAGCATGTTCGTCCAATTCTGAAGTTTTAGTATCGTCAACGATAGATTAGCATACAGGGAAAAATATTTTTATGACATGGTGCTCGACATTTCCGACCATATCGACGTGACATCATAGACAAAGGTGGTAGTGAGGGGGATAATAAGAGTTACATCTAAAATTATAGAAACTAAGAACAATTACCATAGACTGCGACAATAGCTGCAACCAACTATATTATTTGGTAACTATGACGTTAACTTTGGACAGCGGGCATTACGCATTGACCGGGGTTCGGTCAGTTAAAACGTGCAAATTAGCGCCACTAATCATCTAAACTAAGGCAATTGCATAGCAGTTCGTTAATTGGCGATTAACCGCCTCGACTCTTAATGACTTTCCGGAGAAGCTGCTGTGCCATCATCAACTGCAAACCAATTGGACGCGTAAGTGCCCAATTAAGACCCTTAAAAGAAACTGACCATAAACATCAAACACATGGTTCATGGCTGATGGGTGTCTAAAAGGATCTGGAAAGGTGGCACGGAGCAACATCGGGAGCATGCAGTTATCCGCATAGAAAAGCTAGGATAATCATAGTATGTTACATGCACACACAGTATAGAGTAACAAAAAAAAAGAAAGAAAGGGCAATGCGACATCAAATGAAACAACGTGAAGAGAGTGAGAGAGAGCTAAAGCTATGGGGAAAATCCTTGAGTGATCTGCTAAAATTGCTGCTAACAACTGCGGTCAGCTCATTGATGGACTTCATGATCCTCATTTGGTGAAGATCACTGCGTGTGGGTTGTAACGAAATCAAGTAACAGATGGTGCTACAATTCCTTCAGAAAAGGCTCGTAGAAATTGTGCAACGACTAGCGCAAACGCGTTAAAATGACCGGTTGGACTATTATCAACTTACGAGTTACTATAAATTTGTCTCGAGGCAATTCATTTTAACGAAATTAACAATAAACGCCATTCCTGGCAATTAATCTCAAGGTGAAATATCACGAAATGCTATTAAAATATATATATATAAATATTCAAGAATGGGAAATTTTTCGAAATAAACGTACACATGTTCACGAACAACATTGCTGTTTGAAAACTACAATTATTATATTTTAAAATAATAAAAAAATATAATAATAAATAATACTAGAAATCGAGGGTGGGACGCAGCCTGTTGAGAATTCTGTCCTTGAACATTTTCAATTCACGATTCTTTCATTATCGCATAATCGCCTTTAAAAGTAAATTAATCGTTGTAGCTAGTTTATAAACTCTCAGAAGGATTCAAGAAATATTTTTCTCAAATCTGAAAACTCTAAAATGTTGACTTTTTATCTTTGCCCCATTCATAAGCAAAGAGTGGCATACCATCGCTTCACTGCATAGCACCCAAGCTCTTACTGATTGCCCGCCACGTCCAAAATACCCAAACTAAAGTGAAATGTCAAGAATTGAGGGTGTTAAAAAATCCAGATGTAATTAGTTCGTTTGTTCGTTATAATTTTCATGCCAATTTCGATATGCCATAGAAATGAAGCATTTGAAGCGCAATCGCCTCGTCGGCCACCACCGCAAGCCACATCGCAAATTCCCCCAAATTAGAAAGCATTTTACTCGGCACTATTATTACGCGTCCAGGAACCTCATCCATATTAAACTGAATATATTAGCTATTAGGGTTAACCGCATTCAAACCGTTTTGCTACGTAGCCTCCATTGTGCATTCTGCCGCGCAACGCAAACGGCTTATTTCAAAAATTGTCTTCAAGTAATTTAACTTCGTTCCATTGTTCACTCGAACGTTCAACTGGCAATTCACTAAGTGAGCGGTGGGCACGGGAGCACAAACTGCCACAAAGGAACACAAATTGTCGGCTAGGAACAAAAGTTGCGTTTTATCAAAAAAACGAAATGAAGGTAAAGTAAGGGTAATTGGGCGACACTAACTCAAAGTCAATACGAGTCAGTTTATTGTGGAAGAAATTAAATACCATTCAGTCCTTTTTTTAGTTTTTTTTTTTGGTCCTATTTCCCCCTGCACATTGGACACGGTCCTTCCCCATCACTGTACAGAATTGTAAAAACTTCAACCGAGTGTATACTCGCTATTATACCAAGCTTCAGGCTTGCGTGAATCTGTCTCACATATATAACATTTAGAAAATGACAAGAGTTACGCAGGGTTCGCAAAAATATAAGCCATATCATGCCACGCGTGTACCTTTTGAAAGCAAAAAAACGGCTGATCTAACTGACCGTAAAGCCCAATTTAAAATCGGGACCATTAATGGGCGCAGATTTCAATAAAGCGAACGTGAAAAATGCGACGAAATTAGCTAGGGTCTCTTTTTTTTACTCTCTCCATCATACATGTTGCTAAAGTAATAAAGAAATAGGGACGATTAATGTTATTTGCTCGCCTGAACACTTTGCGGGGATTCCGCACGAACTGGATGGGTGCACTAGGGGGATAACGGGGCAGGGGAAACCCCAAAGACATGGCCGAACGAGTCTGAAAGTTGTCGCTCTACAGGGGTGTCCACGTGCATCCACTTGCAGCGAAACCGTCATACATGTACTAGGACAACCCTAACCATTTGGGCCATTGAATCTTTTCAAAATTGAATATATCATTAAATTAACTATCAGAAACTTAAAAAAAACTAACCCTAAAGCTATTATAAAACTATAAGAGAACATGCAATAACAACTGATTAATTTATGATTCCTTCCGGCGCCTGAAATGAAATACATGTAGTCGAATCTCATGAGACGTCATGAAAACGTGTTCGTTTAAACCGTAGTTCGCATTATCAGAAGTCGAACGGGGACTGTCAATTGTTCGTACTTTCAGAATTTTGTATTAAGAGAGTTTGCCTTAATGAGATTCCCTTGTAAACGCTGTTTTAACATCAAAGATTTTTTTAAAAAATTAACGAACAATATGCATGTATGATTAACACGAGTGCCCAATTTTATCCGAAATTATTCACTTTTTGGTTTTTTACAAAATGCATTTGAAAATGTGCGTAGACTGTAGATTGGAAAATTACACTGCATTTCATAACACATTCTCTTCAACGCATTTTAACATCGCAAAATGTATTTTTTTTGAATGCATTACATCGTTCCAAACGATGCACATTTTCAAACAGTATTTTTGAAACGCATTTCTTTTCAATGTATTTTTTGAATGCATTACATCGTTCCAAACGATGCACATTTTCAAATAATATTTTTGAAACGCATTTCTTTTCAATATGCGCATAGCGTGATTCCACAAACAAATTTGCACCGAGTCAATTCCAGATTAGGACCCAAAAGAAATTGGGTCCTAACCACGCAGCGCTGGGTTCCGTACTTTGCTCGACCACTAAATAGGGCTCGCTAGACAATGCTGGTTGGCTGCGGTGCGCGGGCATTTGCCCCCCCTAGCGTCGAAGTCGCAGCAGCTGGGCGGGCACGCTATATTGGTGTCCACTGAGGCTGAAACTCGGGTCCGGCCTTTCGCTTCCCTTTATTATTCTATCATTTTTGCCACCCCTGCGTCCCAATATGTCACCTCCTCGCCTTTCATATAACGTACACGTGTATTTCAATCATCCGTCGGGTTGCGAAAGTACGGAGGTCCGAGTCAAAAGGCACCGTGCATGGAGGTGGTCTTGCTGGGCCAACTCATCCAGAAAATAGCCGCTGGAAACTAAAAGGCAGGCGCGCCACGCGTTCGACACACTTTTACATCTATCTTAATGACACCTACACCGATATTGCACGGGTGCAGGCCGCTCGCTGCAGTTTAATAATCCTGACACGCTAATTCATTCTCGATGATTAATAATGGAAAAAAGATATTTGAAAAAAAAAAATGAAATCGAGGTTCCGGGGCCAGGGGTAGGGGTGGTGGGATTCCGAAGCGCCGAGAAAAAGAGTTATCCATCATGCAATATCACGATTTTCATATAGGCGAGGATGGCAGCAAGAATCGAGATGGAGCTTTTTCTAAGGCTGTATACAAATGACTCGGTGGCGAAGAATGTCACCGAACTCATTCTTCAAAAGTAACAAAACTACCGAGGCGATAGACTGCTCCATCCTTGCATTATTACCACCGCACAACTGGACCGACATCGTGCAACGATGTCCTGAAACCTGCGACCGAACCACGTGGACATGAACCGTTGCGCAACCTCCATTCAAGTTAACCGGAAAATGCACAAATGTGAATTCTTTTGTGAGAAACCCAAAATACAAATGTGAAAATCCACATTTTCAAAAATTCCTAATTTGCAAAAGTTCTTAAAGGAGTGGCACGCAGAAGTAATTAAAAACTGAGATATTTATCTTCCGTAAATACGATTTTCAAAAAAACTGAGGTATTTGAAGTTATAATGAGCCAGAACGATGGTAATAATCCGTGGGAATCTTTTGAAATCTCCGAATGGAATCAAGGAAGACCGGAAGTTACAATGCCCAAAAATTGAAAAGTATTTCGGCGGTATCCTGAAATGTTTTCCACAACACTTCTATGGTCTCAAACTTTACATTACTTATTTTAAACCGTGCGAGCAAAGCGCGGCATCGGCATAGGCCTGCATTTACAGGAAAACCGAATGATTTGGATCTTAATGAAAACAAATGAAGAATCCACGTTTTATTCCACGACACACGACTCGCTCGGTGAATATAATTTGTTAGGGGCTGCGAAATTATCCAGCAAGAAATCATTTAATCGGAAATGAATCTAGAAAATACGTCTAAAGGACACGACGCATTTATCAAACGGATCTTTTTTTCATTTCTTGTTAAAAAAAAAACATACATACGCCCGAATCCCACTTTATCCTTTATTCATTAGGTGGATCATTTTTTTTCCTGCTTGTTTAAAGCAACATCATCCCGACGCAATCTCATTTCAATTCTTTGACAAATTCCCTGTCTTTTACAGTTTAGTCAATTATGTTTCTGGCACCATTTTTCATGCGCGGGAGAAATCTGCGGTCTAGATGGTGACCCGAAATGGCAGGAATGAAAAATTACAGAATTGAACAATCCCAGGACTAAAAGCTGCGCTAAAAAAAAAAAAAACTCGCCTATTAAGTGAAATTTAGTGGATGCTCGGAGACAGAGAAGGGTATCCGAGCAGCTATAAATACACAGTGAATCAGTGGCAGATTTGCCCCATTCATCCTCAGACCGGTTGCGTCTCGAAACGATGACCAAAGCTTTTATAGGGTGTCATCTCGTTAGAAAAATTACGGTTAGGACGGAAGTAAAGCGCTCTCCTGGATTTTATTCATTTTAGAGCATCGCCCATCCCCTACTTTTTCAATTTCTCAACGATTCCCCGCGCTTCTGGTGCGAGGAAATGGGTAGGAGGGTGCAACATCCCCCAAAGCTCCTCTTTTCCCACCTTCTCACTCAAATATACTTTCCTCTCGTGATGAATAAAAACGACTTTCGCATTCATGAGGTAATTTGCACTAAGATTCAATCAACCAAATGTTACTTTTGTGATGGTACAAAAGAAATCGGATCAACAGTCTCGGCCACACTTCATTTAATGGTTCTACATCGCACTCTTCCCATTTCGTAGATCAGAAAAAGACGAGCCAATAGAAAAAAGATGGAGAGAACAACCTACTCGCCAAACTCTTCCATTATGCAACGCTGCTGAAGGACAATTCAGCAAGTTCTCCAGGAAGTTATGGCCATCGAAACATCAAAATATATATGTCAACGCCATTTTTGGTGGAGCTAAATGCTCACAAATTCAGATAATAAACGGACCTAGAAAGTCGTAGAGTTAGTTAAGAGCTCAGTAAAAGTTTGATGAGCAAATGATCGCAAATGAATAAAGGTGATAAAATTGAATATGCTTTTATTCTGCAGCATAACTATTAACTAAATACGATTCTATCGTCATTACGAATTTTAGTAGAGCATTTTGCGAGGTTAAGTTCAAAGAAAAACAGCTCACGGACCGACAAGTTATCAAGAGCATGCTCGTTAGTTCGAGTGGGGATTGTCAAGATATTGCTTTAATAAAAGGTTCAATTCGTAAGATAAAAGTGGACACAATACTCAAGTGGCCAGTTGCGTGCTGATATTTAAATCCAGTAATTACTTCAAAATTCGATTATTTAGTATAAATAGTAGGAATTTATACGAAATGAAGTCTACTATGGAAGTCTGCATAGATATGGAGGGTGATATATTGTACAGTAGGCCTACATTCCAGTTCAGTTTCTCATAACAGCTTGTGGAATTTTACTGGTTTAAGGATGCCATTTAATCAAGTTTGCTTTCAGTAAAAATCGTTACTTTTCGAAAGCTCCTCGCTTAATACCTACCCCACAACTTTAAATTGGATGTGTCTTTCTCACTCTTCACTTCACAAGCTCTCACACGTTTTAAAAAAAACAACGTACATTTCCCAAATCACTCTCCAAATGATCCATAGTGGCATATTTCCGCGAAGTAACGAAAAAAATAGTGATTGCTTTAACATTTAGTTACCCATTCACAGCGCTTCTACAAGCACGTAAAAATTATTCATTTGTGTCGTCCAATTACGGTACACCACAATTTACACTCAGACGCACCACCTAGCACTTTCCCGGGATTCAACTAGATTTAATAGCACGTTGGAGCTTCTCCGTTATTTCCTTTCCCCCATCGTACTTTTGTCACTCGGCCACCCCGTGTTACGACAACTTAAATAATAGAAATGTTCTCCAACTTTTAAGACTATCAACCGTGTCAAAACCGCTTCGGCCGGTGCTCGCATTAGCATTTCACATCACCACCTTTATTATACCGTAAAACTTCGGCTAATGTAATGATAGCAAAACCGTTCACCGTTTCGGATTAGTTCGCTACAATAATTTAAAGTTTACACTCTTGCATTCAGAAATGCCACCAAAATCACACCTTTCAAGGGCTGCAACCCTTCACTGCAAATCGAAAAAGAGGGGAGGTTAGGTAGATGAGGTCAAAGGGTGTCTTGCAACAACATTTCTCAAATTGATATTTACACTTTTAAAATATTAATTATTGGGTATTTGTTATTTACTAAACGTGTATCGTTTATTAACACTATGATCAGTTGACATGTATGATCACTACATGTTCAGAATAATGATGGTGGAAAATATACATTTTACGCCCTAAACTAACTTGGATTAAGTGATCCATGCACATCACACACACAACTAAATGGCCACTTCGGTATAGATGATGATACCTATACTGGAATTCATCCAGTCGATGCTTTTAGAAATACTTTGAATATCCCGATCAAGAGTATCCTATAGAACCCTACGAGGAGAAGCGTCAAAGTTATTGTCCTACTTGCACTCACAGCAAATAAAAGTGAAAAATTACTAATTTTTATGTCAATGAAAAATGATTTTCCACGCACTACAAAATGCAACAAAGCGAGCCAGAGTCCAATTATAACTGACAGATGTGCGGATGCTGGAAACCGGGAAGTGGACACGACACGGGGGTGGCCTAACGACGCCTTAGCGCGGTCAAAAAACAGCTCATCGTGGATGCTGTTCATCCGTGGTGGCCAGGGTGGACAAAAGGTCAAAAACGTGCAGATGTCCATCTCGTAAAGCGCGAGAAATGCGAGGTGACGCATTAGGGTCAATATCCCCGAAGCTAATTTCAGATTCACTTAATCCGATGGTCAGCTCTTGTTCCGAATGTCTGACCCCTCGGCCGGACGTTTTTTTCCCCCCATTTGCCTACCTTATCCTCCACACCCTCCCTTCTCAGCACTCTTGTTTCGGATTTAATAACAAAACACTTGCGGTGTCCAGGGTTCGTGTCCACGGGCCATTTAGTGAGATGGGCAATAAGATGGACATCAGTGATTTCATTTTAAAAACTGAAAGCGAAATAAGTAAGCTACTTTTTTTACAATATTAGAGGGTCATCATATGTCTATTAAAAATGCAATGCATAAAACATGAAAATATTTGTAACAATAACAAAAAAAATGGGGACGGTGTCTCTGGTCAGCTCGTATTTGTCGTCAGCACGGACATTACAAAAAGAGACGCCAGCTGGTGGCGTATAACCTATCTAATCAGGAAAGAATGACATTATTCCAAGCCCAATCAGGTACGGTCATGTCAAGCTTCTCTCCTGAGATTGATGCTACAATAGGATGAAAACTATGACAGACAAGAGTGACCAGCCTCGTGGCTTCCTACAGTATGCTGACTGACCACATGTTTCAGGACTTATTCCAATTTACATTATGTAATGTGCTAACAGTATTTATGATCCATCCAGATTTTCGTTTACGAATGCATTTATAGTAAAATAAATCTGTTTATGCAAACATATTACATTATGATGCACTGCGTTTTTCAAATTAAACAGAATTGAAGACAAATTTAACGCATACAAATAAATTTAAAAACAATATTCCTGATGAAGTAATAAAAATGAATCACACGTTCCTACCGAATGAGCACTCCACGAGCTAAGTTCGTTGCCCAACAAAAGAGAAGACGGAGTACATGTAGACATTTATTTCTGAAAATCATTGCAGAATATAATGACTACTGATAAGTTTTATCACTAATAATTCCGTTGTGATTATGGATATTCCGAGTCATAAAGCGAGTAATAAATTCAGTTAGGCTGCGGATGAACTTTCATAATGGCAACCTATTATGATTAAGCGTTTAATTACAGAGGCATTGATCTCTATTCGCTTAATACAGGGTGTGTTTTAAAATATATATTCGGGTAAGATTTTAATCTGTGCAGGTGATATGCGTTTCTAATCTCACGTTTAAAATGCCATTGGTTTAAATAATTTTTCCATGACCAAAGTACAGTTCTGCATCCATGTATTGTCAACAAGGTCATTTATTATTACGACCACGCGCCATCTGTTTTAAATAATCACGAATGCAAAGCCCAATTATCATAAGTGAAGTCAGTTAATTAACACACATTAGGTGATAGAAAACATTATTTTAAATGCATAAAAAAGATGGTTCGGCGAATTCAATTCTGACGGGTATAATTAGCCTTTAAAACAACTGATAAATACGTTAATTACAAACCCATTTTCTGATTTTTTACACGTTTTCATGAAGGGAAATATAAATTATTACAATTATTGCATATTTTCATCGTTGCTTTTAACTTTGAACAACACGAAACATTCTTGCCCACGATTTAATTTCACGATTCACGCTTTAGGCTACCTCAAATTTACCGTTTCATAATGCAGATATTCCAACGTTACGTCATAACACATTACGTTGCAATGTAAAAAATGATAAACACCCCGAATGTCGGTCCAATCATCATAAAAATTCAGAAAATGTATCAGGATTACGGTTTTAATCCGTTATGGACGCCATGCCCAACTTCCACGAATGATGTACCCGAGTCACACGAAGAAGGAGGGGTGCCATAGCATTGTGTTTAGGCAAAGCCATATCACGAGTGAGGACACCAAAAAAAGAAGAAGAAAAAAAAGATGGTGCCCATGGAAGGAGTGCGAACTCGGCTGCGAGATGACTGGCATACGACATGCCCATAATGGGGGCATGCCAAGATTTTTAACGAGCCTGACGCCTGAAAGGTAGCCACGGTTATGAACCCTAACGTGCTCATGCATCAAAAGGTGGTTCCCCTTGCTTTTTCACCCCTCTTGCCATCACCTGAAAATGAACACTGCGACGAATGGGGCACGTAAAGCGCAGTGCCATATGCACCGCCGCCTACATTAGCCAAAGGGAGAGTGGTGCTGGCAGCAGCTACAGGAGACATGAAAAACTGGGGGAGGGGATGAAAATGGGGTGCAAGAACGCAGAGGTTACCGAAAACGATGGCACGGAATAAATTACATTTCATACCTACTTTAATGCACGTGCCTCATCATAAGATAAAAAAGCGCGCCAGGGTTCAACACAAGAACCACTAATTCAAAAGCAGATGCGTCAAGTCTGCCTGTCCGTCATATCTCCCCCATATACCTCCCTGGTCTAAAACCCCATTCTTTATCTTGTCCCTCTCTCGTTTTCCGTTGTCTTGTCACTGTCAGAGACCGCAGAGTGAATGTGGCCGGACCCGGGTTACAATCAATTAAGAGCGTGAGTCGAACTTTTCGTCCATGGCGTTAGATTTACCATTGAAAGAAAAAATAGAAGGACGCAATAAAAGGCATGCGTCCATAGCCGGCCCTCTAACACGTCATCCATCTACGAAACTGACAAAATTCAAAACTCAAAAAGGCACACCGGTGCTGCGCGAACACCAAATTCGCTCGTCATGTCCTTTTTTTTTACGAGAAAACCCTGTGGCATGCACCCATCTCTTGTTTTAAATCTTAGCGCCATGTGCGGTTCAGTTCGTGCAAATGCTGCAAGCACAACAAAATGCTCGCATTTGTTTAAATGTTTCTGCGAACGTACGGACGGATTTACTGCACTTAAATGGCAACGGTGGCATTACTTGGAAGCTTGCATCAAAATTGCTGATGAGAACGGAAGGTATTATTAATGGATATAAAAAAAAACAATGAGGCAGGGAAGTATTGGGAAATTATAAATATGTACAGCATCCAAATTCCCCTTCAATTCTCCCTCGACTGAGGCAACTTTTCACATTTGCCGTCTCCACGTACACGTAATTCCGTTGCAACGCGCAAACCCACGTTATGACTAACCGACAATGTCATAAAGAAAAATGGTTTTCAGCTTATTTTTTTATTCGCCAATCTTCGCTGTTGTCTTTGTTACCATTGGGAAATTTTGCAATGCAAATGAGTTGGAAGCCAAATTAAACAAATGACTTCCATTTCGAGAAGTGCGCATATTAAAATCCCTCAACCGCTTTTTATTTTTTCTTATCGCGAGTTTTTTACGAGCTTAATGCAACACACGCAAAAAAAAAAATGTTCAAGGAAGAACGCGGCGGCAGTAAATTAAAAACTAAGAAAATTTCACTTACTTCAATCCTCGAGTTTATCATATGGAAGTAAAATTCATCAGGATTTTTTTCCAAAGCCTTCTTCTTTAGTACTTTTAGCGTATCCCGGTGCCTGTTAAAGCGCCTGAAATAAACAATTAGCATAACATTAATGAATTTCTTGCTCCAAAGATGCCGGAGGCCTAATCTAATATTAATTTTAAGTGATGTGGTCGCGTGGAAACCTGACTAGCAAAATGTACTTTTGTTCATGATTGAATTTTGTAAACATGAAACATGGAAGACGAAAAAAAAAATTAAATCAGAAAAGACCATTAATGTCTATTCTATTCTATTCTATTCTTTACTCTGCAGTCAGTACATAGTACCATGTGGCAGAGGGGATCATCATTCAAT
>JAQGBX010003370.1:0-17509 GCA_034698745.1 Megaphyllum sjaelandicum
AAACTTTGACATCCTCAAATGAAATAAAATTGCCTTAGCACACAGTTATGATCAACAATTTAGCAGGTTTGAGGTCTCGTTATTTGCAACCCACAAAGCTTTGGTGTCATGCAGTGCAGCCTGAGTGTGTATGGAGTAAATCGTGGAGAAAAAAAATTCTGGAACACTGTGCTATGTTCAAAACAATTTGAAACCAACTTTATTATTCTAATTAGGCATCACCCTAAACGTTCTAATTTACATTTTTAGCGTATCTGCAGCGGTTTCTGACATACCTGTATCTGCAAAATCCGCAGACCTAGCACATTGATGACCTTGAACGTGACATTCAAGGTCACAGGGAATATGGTTTCGGGTTAGCTCATGGAGAGCTTTTAAAGTTACTTAAAGAATTATCTTCGTATCTGTTACCATTTTAAAGATATATTTTTTTTCTCTGAGAAGTGACTTTAGGAATCACCCTGTATAGCCGATTATAAGATGTCTTCTTTTATCTGAAAAAGTACGTTATAATTTTTTTCAAGAATTGCTGTATAAATTTCAATGGGTAGAGCACGTTAGCACTTCTTCAGTAAGAAATTTTCTTACCGACCACTAGCGCCACCCAGCGGACAAACAGTTGGTAATTGGTTTAGCATTACCAATTGTTTGCCCGCTGGGTGGCGCTAGTGGTCAGTAAGTAAATTTCTTACTGAAGAAGTGCTCTTACCCAATGATTGCCACAAGTTACATATACTGTTTAGGGCTTAGCTTCCATAGACTTCTTAAAATAGTTAATTTCTTCACAATGTCATAACCTCTAATATACGAGACTATTCCAACGAAGAGAGTGATATGCTCGAGTATTCTAAGAATTCGCAATCATAAACCTGAAATATTTGTAGTTCGCATAATGACACTCTTTATCCGTTTCAACGTTGACCTCGTGGTGTATATACTGTCCATTAACTTCACTATCAGACAGCAGGCAAAAAGCCATGGCAGCCCGCGTGTTGATCTAATCTCTCATTTGGCTGCTTAATTAACACGAGACCTGTAATTTCATAGTTGTCTTATTGGCCGGCTTATTTATGGACATTGTTTTTTCTCTCTCCAGAGATGAGCATTTGTCCCTCGCGCTCTCACATTAACCTCGTGATGCCCATTTTTAACCACCATTTCAACCTTTTTCTGGTCTCGTGTTTTCCGAAGTCTCCTCCCATGCGCCTTCCTGCCATGCTCGCTTTTCATTCTGCGATTGAAAATCATTTGAAACCAACCTACCTGTGCGTGCCCAACACTTCGAAGACGCGTATACACAGATAATGGGAAGTTTCCGAGTATTTTTTTTCTCACAAATTTCATAAAAACTGGTATAATGAATGAAAAGCCTTTTGTCGTTTTTTGCCCTCGTGCCCTCTGGTTGCTGCTCCTGCAGTTCATATTTTTGGACGGGAGAATTTACGAGTTGAAGTTTTATTATGAAATATTGATGGGACACTCCCTGCATTAGCCTACCTAAATTAGTTTAGTAAAGTTGGCCATAGATTGGCAATGATGTTTCGCTTCCCAATTTGGCCCACACATTTCGGATGGAAATTGAGGGGAAAGAACGCCCGACTTCACGTTTAATGGCAATGGGCGTTGCGCGAAGTTTGCAGAAAACATCGCCAAACTAACCCAATTTTCAAGGATGTCCCTGCATCATCACCTGCCATGCCGTATCGAAAGGGCTGCCTAGGACCGTACGATGGCCGAAATTGAAATTGTCTTTCACCGTATATAGTTGCGAGTATACAGGAAAAACTAATTAGCGCAACAAGTTAACAACTTAATTAAAGATTTGTTTTAAAAATTGAAAGTCTGCCTGGTTCCGAAGCCTAATGAGTCGGCCAATTATATAGGCCAGACCCTCGCATTTTCGGCAATGCAACTACACTGTTCCCAGAATTAGTTTTGGGAACAGGCTGTTGTTTCTTGTCACCCCTAATTGCTCCTGTCACGTAATATTACAAGTTGGTTATATTTGTGTCCGTCCGAACAATGGTTCATCTTTTTTGTTTTGTTTGTTTAATTAGAAATTCTTCACGAAATACATTTTCTCGACATATTGCCGACCGAGCTGAAGCATGAGCATCATTTTGTAGCAGCTTCAATTCAAAATTCTAAATGTATCTATGGATACATTCACGTTGAAGGTTATTCCAATCGCTTAGTGGTATTGCAGACGCTTACCACTAAGTGACACTGGTTGGCAAGCGACTGGAATAAGCTTCAACGTGAATGTACCCCTCTTGTAAAATTCGGAATTCCCTCACTCGTTCTATCAATGAATTGGTTATTTGTTTCTTCATATGAGCAAATTACGGCAGGTTTGCCACTTAGTCCTTGGAAACTATATAACCAGATAATTTATAAACATTGAACGGTTTCGAGTTTGTTGACTGCGATTAAAGTGGCTGACTCTGGTAATTAATTACCGCCCAATTGCACATCCGAAAAATAAGAGTCTGTTGATTATAACGAGAGGGCATCACGTGCCAGTTTTGTGTTATTTGATGGCGTAATAATGATTAGCTCTGCAGGCGCTTATTATCATTCAAATAATTTTACTTCATCATGTGCAGAACTATTTTTTTTAAAAATTCCTAAGCTAATTATTGCATAGTTTCGTGTCGTATACAATGTATAATTTCAGTGTGATTCATTTCATGAATTAAGGCTGTCCTATATCATACTGTATACAGGTACATGTACTAGAAATTTCAAAAGCAGATCTTTAAGCAACTAAGAGACCAGGGGTACTCAGAGAGTCGTTAAATTGTGCTCGATTTGGGTACTTTGGTACAAAACAAAATGCAGTGGTTATTAGTGCATTTCTAAATAACTGACAAAGTCGTTCAACAACCCTTCTGTTGCATTGCATCACTTTCACTAAATCAGAACTTTTGTGCTTAGTTTCTTTTTCCTTTTAATTTCATCGAAGCAGCTGGCCGACCAGCACACGAATACCGTTTTTTGTTAATTTGCATTTTAAAGTATAATTCTTTGCAGTTGAACAGGAAACACGCATGGCCATTTCCATCCAGCTAAAGTATAGAATAAGAGTAATCTTAAATGAGACAGTAAAAAGTTTGGAAAAATGCAATTCTTCGTGACACTTGTTGGGATTTTTTTCGTCCTTGGTTGATTGACGTTCATATTTTGGTCTATTCGTATAGTATTTACTATTCTCGAAATCTCATTTTGTATTTAGGGCAATGCGCGTGAAATCGAAGTTCTGGACAAAAACATAATTGGATTGATATATAACTTAAATTTGCTTACATTATAGCTTTCTCGAAACCGGGAATTTCGATTGTCATGTAAATAAATCTATATTTTACATGATTGAAAGGTTGACGTTTCCATGTAAAGTGAAGATTTTTTATTATTAAAGAACGAGTTAAAAGTACAGTAAGTTTTAAAAATATTACCCTTTGGGTCATTTCAATTGCACTGGTATTTATTTTTCCCTTAATTGTTATAATTTTTTTCCTTAAATTTCTGCCAATTTGGTGTATTACATTTGCTGTCTAATCGCTGACAAAATTCAATTAATTTCACAATACTTTCAGAGATATAAAATTTGTTAACCACCGGCTAAAGCAATTAAGCACACTCGGGCCAACAATTAGTAATTAGGCAGTATATAAAGAACTCATTAGTGCGAGCACGCTGAAACAAAAAGGTCCGCTGTTTTTTTACGTGATCTAATTAATTTTTTTAGGCTGGATTCATTTAACGAATTTAAATAGTTTTATTGATGGCATGCCAGAGGTGGTGTGTGTGCATTCTGGAGGATGTACGAGCGGTTTAGGGGAAATTAATATTTAGGGGAGTTAAGTCACCTGCATCAGTTTAACCTATAACTCATTCGTGCATTAGTAATAAACAAGTTACGATTTTTAAAGGTTTTTCGAGAAAAAGGTAGAACGAATTTTGGAAAATGGAGCGAACGCTGACTCCATCAATTCAACTGCTTGTCTTTCACGAGGGCAGTTCAAAAAGCAAGATGGCGTAATGGCTTGAATGAATTGCTTGCTTGATTGCAATGAGTCAAGTGGGGCGTAATGCACAATAGGACACACAATCCTTCAAAGTTATAAATAATACAACATCACGCCCTTGATGACCGCCCTCTTTCACGATATCTTGTTTCATTTTTTAATTGGTTCAACTTGATTCGTATACTTCAGTTATAAGAATGCGAACATTTCTGGGTATATGGTGTGCCCTAGTTGGCCATTCTCTATAGAAGTTTTCGAAATTTATTTTAGGCAAATGAAATCGTTTCGGTGTTGTTGTTCTTATTTTAAGTTTCCCTCGAGTGAGTTTTAAATTGATTAAATAATTATTTTACCCGATGAATGTACATATTGATCTCTAGATGATGTTTTAGAAGCTAAATTGCTTTTAGTTAATTTAAAATTTAAAGGTATGAAATTTGAAAATGAAAAATTCACAATCCCTATAGTTAGTTTTCCTTTGTTATCTACTGTATTGAGAAATAGTTTTATCGAAAATATTATTTTTCCTAAAACTACATTATCTAAAAATTTGGATAAAATCTCTTAGTGAATGGCCAGTATCTACGACATTGTTTAAAAAAGATACAATATATTTTTTGAGTTGGTAATATAGTACTATACTGTAATGTAGGGATGTTTCCAAATACATGTATATAATTCAAAATAATTCCTTGTATGTTTCATTTTCATATTTCTATTATTTATCCGAAATGCCTTGAACAGATTATTGAAAATATTGCGTTGAATTACGTTGGAGAAAAATTGCAGAAGTATATACTTTTGCTAAAGCATGAATATCTGTGAAGTTTTTCCATTATACAGGTATTGGTTTTGGTCTTTCAGTTTTTTTTGGACCAGTCTGCATTCATGTATACAATGTACAAGTACAGTATAGACAATTAAGTTTTAACAGATGCAACTTGGACTTACTCTATACGTGAAAGGAATATCTCTCCATCTATTCTGCAAATGGGCGGAAAACTGAATTGGGCCAATAAGGTGCAAGATGCACAACGATTGACATCATACATGACATGACAATCATCGCATGCCGCGAATTAGTCGCCAAAACGCACGTTTAGGATTTGTTGCTGCCGCCAGGTTGAGCCATCAGTTTTCTTATAGCAACATTTATACGGTACTTGTTCGGACCGCCCTCATCTATTCGGTACAAGTGGGCTCTGGCAGTTAATTAACGATCCGTTGATTTTCATGTTTTTTCGTTGTTGTTTGTTTCGTAGTTGGCTTTTGATTGGTCAAGGCAAACGCATTTCTTCTCATTCGGGCCTTCTTTACTGAGTTATGCGACCAATCGTTGCCCGGCTCGCACATAAAAATGTGGCCGCGAGGGGGCGTACAGTTGTCAATTACGTTAATTGCAGTTTAATTAATTTTTATTTTGGCAGTTGCGGCGAGCATGATGAAATGTCAATCTTGACTCTACCTCATTAATTACCTGAATTATCTTTTTAAACGTGCGTGCAAACGGTTTCATTGTGTCCGAGAGTTGGCCGGAGCTTAACAGAGGCTTAATTTCGCTACCAGAAAACAAAAGAACAATTAGACCGCTTTAATGAAGATGCTGTGATTTGGGGATTGCAAACCGCCTTCCAAAATGTAATCCCACCCCCGTCCCATATGTAATTCGTTTTGCCTCAGACACCTATAATATACGATGAAATAGTTTGCTGTAATGCCTTATTGTCCAAACCAGTTCCATTTAGTTGTTCGATTACTCGTTTTAATTTATCAGCATTTATTTTGCAAAATCATTTTTTTGAATCTTTTCATTGTTAGCTCTTTTTTGGATAAACGACTCCTGAGGGAATCATACATGCAAACAAACATTCGCATGCAATTTAACAATGACGCTTTTATACGATCGACTCAGCATACCCTGTACGTGAAAACACTGTTTACGCAAATTCATCTTCCTGGAAATAATTATGAAGCACATGAAGGAAAATTAAGTTATAAATTAATCCAGTGTCGCATTGAAGCAGTTTCGCAGGAAATATATAGATACAGTATAATTCGAAGAACTTGGTAAAGGCCTTTGAAAAATAGCCACAGTTTCTGTACTATAGTTTGATGATATTTTCACGAAATACATTTTCATATTTCTAACATATTCCTCGGTTAAGTTTCCAATGATGCTGATATAAAATGAATCAGAATGTTTAATATCAGAATTTTTGCTAATTTAGTCGCTAAAACAATGGAATGCCGCATTTGAATAGCCGTTGTTAAATTTGAAGGTTTCAAGATGTCAATTTTTAGGCCACTGGAAATTGATTTCTTGTTTATCGTCTCCCATTATAATTACGATATGATGTGAACGTCCAAGTTAAATTGACTGTTGATGGCAGCAACGGTTATCTTAGAACCGATGATCATCTTATTCTTATTATACCAATAGAAATAGGTAAAATGACAAATTGTCAATGTATTTCTTTATGAGATGCAATGCACTTTATGAAGATTTCATTATCGTGCAATTATGTAACATATTTCAGAATTGGAGAAAAGGTTTACGTATACATGTACATGTATATATAGTTTAGAAGATGGCTACATGCTTTGCTGCAACGTACGGTTGAAATTTCATTTTCTAAATAACGCAGAAAATCCATCTGAGTAGATCTTTGATGCATTGTTATGTGCTTAGATGCACGCATGCGTCTTGTCCAAACGTGTCGGTGCTTGTATCAAGCTGCTTAAAATTGTTTCGCGTGTTTGTGTTATGTAAACATTTGGCAATTTGATCGAATTAAGCGATGATATGATCCGATATGTAGGAAAATATTGGAAAGTAAAGGAAAAAACCGTTCCAAAGGTTTTGATCGAATAAAATGGCTGATCGGATTAAGCGTGATCTAAATAAGCGTCAAAAAAATTTCTCCCGCCCCTTAAAAATTGAAAACTCGCTTTAACATTTTTTCAAATAAAAAAAAAAGGTCCTGCCCGCCCCACTGCTGAGTTATTTTTAGGACGTTAAACAAGGTATCAATTTCCAATGGCCTTATCTATAATTTTGCGGGCTAAATTAAAACGATAAATTTGAATGGAAAATTTAAAAAAAAAGACATAAAACAATTAAGCTTTATTACAAATTATCTGTGTCACATTTACACAAGATAGCTGACATCAAATCTACCATACAATAATTTAAATGTATGTAAATACAGTGTAGGCCTATACAATTGTATACAAATCCATAAATGAACCATTTTTAATGTATGAACTAGCAACTACAGCTGTACAGCAGGAAAATAGTTGTAGTCATACGTTTTTTGCATAATGTAAAATTAATGTCCAATTAATATTCGACTACCTCTGCGATAAGGGTGCATAATTAATTTCAATTTTTTTCTGGGCTTTGGTTTCGATAATAAAGCCGTGCGGACGGGCCGAATCGTTAATGTATGGCCGGAGCAGAAGTCGATCCTGTTGGGCTGGTCATTAAGCGCATTTGGGAATGGATTCGGTGAAAGCGGTTTCACCCGAGGGGGCTTTCGGGGTCCAGCGTTTTTAAGGGGGGATGCTGCATTAGCGAGTTTAGCCGCGGCCCCATGCGGCGAGAAATATGACACCACCACAAATTGAATTTCAGATTTATTGGAATTGAAATGAAGCCTCTAATAATAATAAATTTTTCATGTAAAAGTTGGTACGAACAACTGTAAAAGGAGGATTCACCTGCGAAGTTGCGAACCCTCGTTCGCTTAAGATTAAGGCACTCTCTTATATACTCCTCCTAGTAATCTTAACTGGAAAAGTTTTTTTTTCTCTTATTTTTCTTAGGTTCATTTAGCTTTCATGAGTTAGCATTTCTAGACAGTCTGTTATGTTTGCTTATTTATGAAAAAGAAGAGAAAAAAAAATGGGTTCGCTCGAAATTTTGGGAATACGATTTAAACACGGAGAGCAGGGCGTAACCGCTGGCCTACCGAAGCATTTCGTCAAGTTATAGCGCCATTAATCTCTAGGGGCCGCTGTGATCGCTATTGCGGATTTCATTTTGTGTGAGGAGTCTATTAAATAAGTTTTTTTGGGGTTCAGCTTGGTCCAGCATCTTTTTGAAAAATGTAAGTGACATGGTTTGTCCGGCTCTGCGAGGTAATTGATGACACTCATCATGCAGTAGCGCCTTCTGCAGTTTAAAATGTCAACCCTGTCCAGCATGGCATTTGTTCATGCTGGTATAACTCTATACTTGTACATGTACTTAGTACAATAACTTCAACCTTTAGATCCCAAAGTGAATTTGCAACATTTTTGAAAGGAAAATATATAAAATGTATACGGAAACTGAAAAGGTAAAACGAATACAAGTGTATTTGGTGAAAAGAAAGTAAAACATGCATATACTGTAATGGATTTTCTTTTCTTGCAAAACTTGTTATGGTTCTTCAAAGTTTGAAGACTTTCGATGGCCCCTTTACAAGTTATTTAATTCACTGGAGTGGGTGGACTATATACTGTTGATTTTCGAACACGTGCATTTAGATGTGGAACCTTCTGTAACTGTTTGAATGTCAAGAACGTTTTCTTTTAAATTTCAACAATTTCGGTTGTTTAATGCATGGCTTTCTGTAACGCCGAACAAAACGGTAAAAATAACACAACTACATATACGTGCATTTTGCTTTTGGTTATTTCAGTCTAGCTCAAAAATAAAGATGTATGAACCAATTTTCTCATCAGAAGGAAATGCTTCATAAACGCAAAATATTTGATAATATTTCGTCATTTGCATATACAATGCATGCAATTTTCACAATTACGTGCAAACACAATTAATTTGTGCAATTTGAATCACAAGAATGATAGCATTAATTGGAATAATTTGTATAGCTTAATTTATTGACAATTTCGATGTCTTCATTTATATGCTATACAAGATAATTTTACTTCGATTTGTGTTATTATTACCGTAACCTAATAAGTAGCCTAATAATGAACATACCCGAAGTCCACATGGGGGATTAAAAACAAGATATCTATTCCTTTTCCATCTTCCATTTTACATTTTGAAATTCACCATTTTTTAAGCTTTCCGTGTGTTATTTTTAATTAATTCAATCTTCATATTGAGTTTTTAAGAACGCCATTTATCGGTCAATACTTTCAACAGGCAAAAATAACGCTATTAATTTAAAATTTACTTGTAAAAAAATATTGAAGTGTGAAATTTCAACTCTTATAATTACATGCGAATTCCTTTTGTAAATAAAAACTGTTTCAAAAATAGTTAATTTTATCTTCGTTTAAAGTCCTGAAGAGAATGGACCGCTTTAGTAGCAGGCGCAAGCAAGCGATCATTAGTATTAGTACACCAATTTGTATTCCGAAATCGAAGGCCAGACTTTGAATTTAGCTTTTACTCGGTTCTTGTGGTTGGGGGTCCATAATTACGGAGGACCTACGCAGTTTAAAAAAAAAAACTTAACAAAAACAATTTGCTTAGGGAATTGAAACGAAAAAGAAAATTAACCTAAAGGGAGGCCTGGCGATAGCCAAAAAGGGGAAATTGTTGCAGAGACGCAATGTCATCGTGTTTTTCCTGCCTCGTCTATCCACGTACGTTCAAAGTTGCTGTTGGACCATATTATAAGAAAAGACAATCGGGTTTCAATTGACTTTTTTCCCTCTTTTTCCATCAAATTATGATGATGGGGGATGGTGATGATGATGATGATGATGATGAGATGTTAGAAACCCACCAGGCGTCGACTCTGTGTCGCCTTTCTTTTACCAATCCGTTCAGCTTATTTGCAATTGAATAGTTCACAAATGTAATCCAATTAAGTAGTTAAATGTTGAAGGATGAAAAAAATGCTCGACTTTGGATTTCCATTGTTGAGCGTACCAAAATAGGTGAGATAAAAAAAGGCCGAACGACGGTGAAGCCCGTGTGAATCGAGGTGCTTATTGTGATCCGTAACATGTACCTTCCAACCTCCCAATGTTGGGTGCCCTAAAAAAAGGCAGATACATGAGAATTTTAAGCGGTATACATGTATAACCTATACCAAATTGTATGAAAATTTCGTAAAATAATATGTATGGCTCTAAATGGTAAACATATTCGTGTTAAGCATACTTTTTCTATATTAATATAGAAAATATTTCCCTGTTTATAGTTTGAAGAAAATATGGAAAATCAAGCATGAATGCAAGGACGTTCGTTGGTGGATTTTGAATTATTTCCATAATTACTCCCTATATTTGTACTTTTAAAAGTTAAACTTGAATTTAGTAAACAGCAACTTTTTTCATTCATAGCCAATATTTGGAACTGCATGTAAATCTGAATGGGTTATTCATGAGAAAATAAAGCTTGTGCTGTATAGTTTCTGGACTTGATGTTAAGAACAAGAACCGCTCGTAATTTCGCAAATAAAACACGGCAAAACTAAAACGATTTTAATGAATTTTTAACGGTTGTACGTGCATAATGAAGCTTCAAAAGTGCTGAAAATTAATTTGGTGATCAATTAATTTCATTCGAGGTAACGTCCGCCATTTTCCTTCTCCATGGTGATCCAATTCAGTCCAATGATTCTTGCTGGGTTCACCAATAAATGTCATGAGCATCTAGCCTACATTTTTGGAAAACAATTCAATTCAATAAATGGCGAATTTCACTACATGTATATCAACAGCTTCATTTCCCAAAATATATACATGTAGTTCTCTGATGACCAAATCCAGGATGCACATGCAGGCAGGCATGCACTGCTCAGTGCTTTGCAACGACATTGTCATTGAACTTTTAACTCTGGAAGTCACTCTTCGTCATTTACCCATGAAGTAATTTGTGTCCATCGTGGCGGAATGTTGACAAACTACTACATAACTGTACATTCCATGCGTTATCAAGTATCCTATAACCTTTTAACGTTGTCCACTGTCCCAAACGCTGTCAAACCAATCAAGTGAATATTTTCATTAAGTCATACAGTCAGCTATCTTAAAACCCAATAAAGTCCTGGTTGTATGTTTGTCTGTGGTCAGATATATGCTTTTGCCCAAGCCGAGGTTTTGCCCACGTTTGAAGGGCGCCCAACGGGAGAGACTTGACCGTGCAGCACGTGTTAAGGGGTCGGCCATTTTGTCTATTAAATCTCCTCGCGTTGCATCTGCGGCGTTGGCTAACCGTTTTCTCCTCATTGTGATTCCTCCGAAAAAAGGAACAAAAAAACGGTTTCGCTCGCTCCTTTTTCTTTTTAATAGAAAATCGCAGGATTTATGCCAAATTAATCAAGAAAGCGTCCCGCCTCGAGACTCAAAGAACCTCTGAACGGAAGTTGCATTTTTGCTTAGCAACTGCTCCGTACGATCGAGGGCTATAAGGGGAGGGGGGAGGGGGGTGCATGGCGATGATAAAGGCGCCTAAATGCATACCTATTAAGGTGTTGGGAAGTTGCCCCCACACAAAGCTCGCTAAGAATTCACGCTCCCTCCTATATTAACTTACACAATTTCAGCGTGCTAGCATAGTTTTGGTGAAATTAGCGGATTTAACGCATTATTTCAATGAAAAAAGCTTGTCATCCACATTAGAATGTACGCAATTTTTCACTTTTGTTATGTATACTCTTCCAATTTACCACTCTTGTTGGCCTACACCTGCATGACGTACTCGCGTGGATTTTTCCCATACGCGTTTTCTAATGGCTAGTCACACCTGCGCAACTGAAAGCGTTACTTATTTCGTTATGGAAAGACAGACAATGCCTGAATCTTATACATGTACATGTTTACGTGATGATCTATGGGGTAGCTTGTTTACAAAATGTACGCATTTATTTCGCTTAAATTAATTAAGGTGCAGTAATTAATGCAGGCGCAGTTCTATTCTTGCATCTGTATTTATAGTGAGGCCAAAATTGCGTAATAATTTCAAAATTTGGATTGATACACCAAATCACGGTACAAGAATGTATGGTCACTCCGCGTATTCCTCGTGACCATATTCGCAGCGCCAACTTCCCGACTAGCGACCAGCCCATATTGAAAAAAATATGTACTTTTTTAGTCATATAAAATATAAAATGTTTCAATTTGACTTGCCCGACATCGCCCGGATATTTTCAATTGCCCGGCATCGGCCGGATATTTCTATTTGTCCGGCATCGCCCGGATATTTTTACTTAATTGTCCGGCATCGCCCGACAATTATTAAAAAATAGTGCATAAAATTTTCTTTGACTCCATGCGCATATACATTACAGTATACTGTATAGGCCTAGTATGAAACAAATTGATTTAGTTTTTAGACTTGCGTCCCATCTCCAAGACATCTCGTATGAATATTATGAGCGCATCAGGACACGTTTTACGGTACATATGTGCATGCCTACAGCTTTGACCAATAGTGATTTGTGTGCTACGCTGTGTCTTAAAATCATCTTTAGGATTTCCAAAAAAGAATGCTATAAACTTTCTTGTAAGCTCAGCCTGGCTCGGCTAAGCTTTGTTTCTGTGCGCCCTCATTTAAAACTCATGTCGCATTCTTATCCCGCTTTGTGGCGCTAGTGTACGCCGAGTGGTAAGCGCATGCAATAAGCATTCTGTGCGTTCTTACCCATAGGCTGCTCTTTATAGTCTTAGTCAAAATTTGGGTTGTTAAAAATTGATCGAATATAAATTATAATGAAAAGGGCAAATAAAACAAATAGATGAGCAAATACTGCGTTAGCCATCTTTTCCAAACTATTTATATGGGCATATTTTGCTGTGGAGATACAGTACCTTTATTCACGAGTGCAGTTCATACTGAATATACGACAATATCAATTTATGTTCACAACCCAAACTAAGTTGGGGTTATAATCTCTTAAATTTTAATTGAAGCTGTATAAGATATTTGTATCTTCGATACAGGGCACCCATGCAAGTTATGCAACATACAAGTATACATACATGTACTGTACAGTACAATGCCTCCAGTGTACCAAAGCTTAAGCAAGAGATTTGAACCATGGTTTTCCAGCAACCTGCTGAGCTAGTTTTAAAGCATTTTAGGCTTATGGCAATATTATAAGTTATGTGGCATTTTATTATCATAAATTCATTGTGCAGCGTTCCGCTAGGACGAATTTCGATTAACGGGGCATCAGCTCAAAATCACTTTTTAATCGACTCCAATTTCTTAAATGATATCCCCCCGTGCTCGTATACATTAAGGGGTTAAGCGAAAATTGTGTGGTAAAGCTGTTTTGCGGCATGCTTATGTGCGGTTAAAATTGCATTAAAATACAATAATGAAATCTGCGGGCCTAATTCCATTTGGTGGCTCAAAAAAACGGAATTCTGAGAAACCTTAAATTTCTTGCTTTGATGATTATGTCTGTAGCCGATCTTCTTTTATTTTAGTTAGCTTTGTGGTATTTTTTGCACCATTTATAAAAAAGGTTGTTATAAAAGGCACGTTAAAGCAAATGAGTGTATAATTGAATCAGATTGATCCTGCGGGTTCAATCAGGCAATCAAAATTAAGTAGATAATCAACCATGTTCATCTAAAATGTGCTTTTCGTTAATACAGTCATGCCTTCTTCGTGGCAGTGTTTTTATTTTTAAGACCTCGCAAGCGCATTTTTTGATTATCGAATTTGCAAATTATGTAAACGATATTGGTTTAGTAATTTATTTTTCAATCAGGCTAAATGTACATACTGTATTTTTATCGCTATTTAAAAAAATGCGCACCATATGGCGCTTAATTGGTGGCGCTAGTGTACGCCGAGTGGTAAGCGCATTGCAATAAGCATTCTTTGTGCTCGCACCCTTAACGTAAACATCGATAGATATGCATAATATACTGTACATCATAAATTTAATTTAAGAGTATAATACAGTACTGTCATGTTTACAACCATACTGCTATCATATTTTAAGTAAAAATATTTTTGAACATTGACTGCAGGTGAAGCTTCTAGAATTTTTCAAATACATGCAGTTTATGTAAGTACTGGAATAGAGCTAATGAAATTTATTTTTATAGAATATATGCCTGAATATGAAAATTTCTATATACGTGCATGTAGATAGATGATTTTAAGCTATAGCATTTTGTCCTTTAATTTTTTTTTGTCTCTAAACGAGAAGTTTCTTATAGATAATTCACGTTCCCAGGTTTTTTCAAGCATATAATGTGCTTCAATTTAAATCAACTTCTAAAAAATTAACGGTGATTAGTATTAGGAAAGGTGATTGCGCGACTGTATAATGGCGGAATATAGGGGGCGCAGTCAGCCTTGCGTGAACCGCATATTTGCCATGGCGCCAACATTGTTCCGCATAAAATCACAAGTTGATGGCCGATCAGATTTTTTTTCGCAAGATGTCTCTTCGCTACATTTTTCTTGAATGACTGGTCTTGAAATCCGAACAAGAAACGGATGATGGGGGCGATGTTTCATTTGTTTTTAATCTGAAGTTATATGCCATATAGATAATGGCAATTAGCTGAAGATTATTTAACCGAGCTAGAGTCGGTCATTATCACCTAATGTATTTGTTTAATTACATGTACAGTATATAACTTTATCGAGCAGGGACGTCTTAAATTACGACGTATGCAAATTAGTTTAAAAAAAATGATAACCCTGAGTGAATCTTTTATTGACTGAAAAATGTGTTGTAATCGTGTATGTTGCTTGATGGTATTTTTCTGTTTTTTGTACTTGAGCACAATGTTCACGAACTTTGTTTAAAAACGAAATTATTACAAATATTTTATGAAAGTACATGTACAGTATACGTTCGATTTAAATGTAATTGTACATGTATGCTGACAAGGTAGGCCTATACATACAGTATACCAAACTTAAATGAATTTCGACTTGGATTAAGGCAAATAATGCGAACTGCGAAATCCGAAGCAATTCGGATAATGGGCACTATAAACCTGTAACGGAATAATTCAACTTAATTCATTTGATATTTGCCATAGCAATTATTCCAAACTTGGAGCTCGATTAACCCACCTCAGCAGTTGAATAAAAGAAATGTTTCTTTCGTTCGTACACGCTTCCTGTACCTTTTTAATCAGCGTGGCCAATGAGGGCATGCGCTTATAATTCGGGGGGTTTCTATTAAACTCCAAATAGCTTAATTATCCGTGATTAAAATCGTCGAAACTGCTGATGAATGATGCCATCGGCAACAGCGTCTTCGTGCTGAAAGGTTTTCAAATATTTTATTTTAATCCCAAATTGCTTTATTACAGAAAATGGCGAATGGGCTTGCGTTTTATCGGTTAATACATTTGCATGTCCGCAATCTGGCGACGCATTTAACCCGGAATAATTGCGGTTATAAGCTTATAATTAATTTGATCTTTATTCTACTCTGACAATCCTTCGGCTGTTCTTGTTTTCGTACATGGTCGGATTAAAACAAGTTTGTTCAGCGCTATACTGTATGGATAAATTATTAAATGTGTACAATGTCTCATTTTTTTTTTATTATTTTGCCAGTTTTTTTATTCCGAATTCTCCGTTCACGTATCTAACCGGCATGCTTGTCGGCCGTTGTCGGCAATTTCTAGATTTTTTTCATCTTATTCTTAGGCTGGAGCCAGGAGACGTTTTCAGGTGGTTCGGAGTCTGGCCGGAGAATATGCTGAATCATTAAAATCATTAATAGTATTAACCTTTGCGGACCTCGACACAATTTTATCTGCACTTTCAATCACTTTGAACAAATTTTAATAAACAAGTTGCATTACAGTATAGAAGTTTGAGAGGGTTTTTGTCCAGCGCTTCACATACGGCCCCCCTTTCAACCGGGGAACCGGCTCGCTTTTTTTAGTCCCCTGTATAGGACCGGGCTAATATGCATGAATGAGGTTAATACAATAAACATGTTCGCACCGCGGGTACACCTCTGCTTGGACGCTAGATTCATTTCAGACAGACTGGTTGCATCTTACCGCAGTAATTGGCTTAATAGTTAATACAATGCCTGGCTAGTTCATCAAGCGTGGACATGCAGTGTTGCAATTTTGGGTTTCATGGGAATTTCGCGATTTCCGTATTTGTAACGAGCACGTATTACTTGAACCCGATGATTTGTTTAAGACCCGTAAATGATATAATAAGGGTACTCAGGAAGTTGCTTTGCGAATCGCACTGTGGCAGACACGATGTCACGTGAGCATTAATTAGTTTGTAAGGAGTGATAACTTTCAGCTTAACTGTCATGAGTACACCTAATGTATGCTTTTATTTATTTACATCGAGTTTAATCCTATATATACATACATGTACATCGCCTGTTACAAGAACGCATGGGAAAAACACAATTCACTAAACGGGAAGAAATTAATGAAAACAAAACAAAGGAATTTCAGTTTTACCTCATGAAATTCTAAACGTAATATGACAAACTTTGTACATGTATACAACAATATTTTCGAAACAAATATTTCTTCTGTAGACAAAGAAGGGAAATGGCGATTTCACATTTTGAAATATCAAAAGCTGTAATTTCAGATGGAGTAAACGTCATTTACAACTTTTGCGTGAAAGTTTTTTTTTTCGAAAATCTTCGCCATAATTCCAAATGAGAATGGGACATTGCACACGTAGAACCTTTTGATTCACTAATAATTTTTTACGATTATTTGCTTTTCAAAACCTCCTTACGAGTCGACATACAGTACTGTAGATCTTTGAGCATAAATCAAAACCTATGTTAGGGCCATTCAAAAAGGACGTCCTCATGTAACGGGGGGGAGGAGGGAGAATATGTTGAGTCACTGACACAATGTGAACAGGGGAAGGGATTGGTTATGACCATCTTGGACGTCCACTTGAAAAAAATGCCAAATAAAATCAGTTCCCACGGTAAAAGGGAAATTGAGTGCAATATCGCATATTGGTGCATGAAGTGTTATAAATTGCCAAAGTCAGTAAACAGGGTACCCCCAGACTTGGAATATAATCGGAGAACAATGACTTTTTTGATTGCATTGATGTTATGATAATCCAAAATTAATGCTTCTATTCGTACGTGGTTAGCTCAAGGTCCATTTGCAAAATTTTCCACAGACTCTGAGGACAATTTTAGAAAATTCTCAAACTTTTGAGAGTGTACAACGTTTTCAAAGTAGAAATTTTAAAAATATGCAACGTTTTCAGAGTAGAAATTTAAAAAATGTACAGCGTTTAACAGAGTACAAATTTGCAAAATCGTGGATAACATTGGAATATGTCAATTCTATCGTTGATCTGTGAAATTTGTTTAAAACCCTTGAAAAGTCAGAGAAGTTGAATTAGACATTTCTGGGGGAACCCTGTAGAAAACAAGTAAAATGAAGCTATTGACTTTTGGAAGATCCCGCTGAACTTTCCAAAAACAAAAGCGTTATTTTCATAGATCTTAGCATTTCACTTTTTGCGCCCTTTCTCACTGGTGACCGTTTTGAGTTTCAGACGTCCGAAT
>JAQGBX010003371.1:0-17507 GCA_034698745.1 Megaphyllum sjaelandicum
TGTGGAAAGTGTTCTCACTCAGTATAGATACTTGCATAAACATGAACATTGTTACTTTGGGAATTTCTCGATGATTGGACGATCCCAGTAGGGCTGTTTATATTCAAAACTTTGTCCTGCTCAAGTTTTGTTATCTATTTATTTAATACTGAAGGCTGAAAGTAAATTGAATTTATTTCTAGCCCAGGTTTTTATCAAATAAGACATGCGCAGCATAAATTGGACCAGTTTAGGTTTTCTCTAATGAGGAGAATACAATACAACCTGCATATATGTTAAAGTAGAATCAACAGCAAGGATGCTTTGGAGATTAATCATGAAATAGGTTAAAGTTGCTGATTATGGCATACGATGCCCCGTTCCCTAGGATCATGTTCCTATTCTTAGTAGGCCTACGTTTTGTAAGTCTCGAAAGAAAAGGCGATTGTAATATTTTTTATTAAATGTTTTTAAATTTTATAGAAAATGCCCTATAAGCACATCTAAACATTGCATGTATGAAGCAACGTACGTTATAGTTTGTTGACGTTAAATAAAGTTAGGTCTTCACATATGTTGAATAAATTCGCAGTGTTGAAATATAATTCTGCTATTTGTTTTCCCTGTTAAATATTTTTACGGCAAATTCTGTATAACATTTCTTATGCTTCAATTTAATTTAATTCAGTACCCTACAGCTAGCAAACAAATGCCAAATGGTAGGGAAGTCTCGCCCATTTCCAGGAGAATACTGCAGCAGTTGCGATTGACTTTATGCATCATTGTTAAATTGAATATATAACAAATCTGAACTATTTTTCAAAAGATTCTAATCTTATCGTCTAATCTCATACAAAAATAAGGATCAAAAGTAAGCATTCGACTTAGCACGGAGCTGTATATATGTAGGTTAAGGGTTAAGAATGCAGGTTATGGCTACTTCTGGAATGATTATTAGGCACAAAAACGAGGTGTGAATTTCAAGGAGGGTTAAAGCCACACTCTCCAAATATTGAAAACTGCCCTTAACAAACCTGGCTGCTCTACTTTAGATCATTTCAAGCTCCTGAATTAGATTTCAGGATTACTTGTTTTAAGTTTTAATTAATTTACTTTTGTCCTATTTTTGAATAGATATAAATGTAGGCCCTACTACTATTTAACAAAATTTATATTTGCGCCGTAATTTTAAACAAATTTTCTAAATGCGCCATGATCTTAACATAAGCAACTGTAGATGCATGTGTACTGTTAGCAAGTTTCTTTTAATTTTAATATTTTCTATAAACGTGTGATAGGGATTAAGGTAAAGCGCATAACAATTATCATGAAAAATATTTTTATTGCAATTTTTGTTTTGTTGGTTGAAAATTCTGTACACGTCCTATTTTTTACAAATTGTGCTTAAGCATTCAATTAATTCCCTTTAAGCAGAGTTTTAAATTTATATCATAAAAAAGTTCATGTATAACCAATCTATACAGTATACTCATACATGCACATGTTCATTTTCTACCAAGTGTTCAATAAACGTTTTAAGTTTTTTCTAAATTTTCTTTGGCTTTGCCACTTCCAAACATTTGCAACGTATTTAATGGTGAAGGGTTAGATTGATGTCCACAACGATTTCTTTTATTCTGCGAAATGTCCATCTTCCATTGATGTGTTCATCGCTAGTTACACTCGAAATCGGTTGTCCAATTACTGGAAAAAAGGATCAGAATCCAATCGATAACCATCAAAACAGCGCTGATGATGGCATCATTTAACTTACTCCTACAAAGCTGTAAGCGTACATTAGAAGTTGCTATAAATGTAGCCTTTTTACAGAGGGCAAAAAAAGGAAATAGACGTGACCTATGGAAAATTGCCCTCATAGATTGGCCGAGGGGATGTCGGATGGGGATCGAAATGATCAAACGCTATTCATTAACAACCTAAAGTCCTAAATGAAACAGCAAGTCCAAGGTAGTCAACTTTATTTTAAGGTGCGTTTGGGCTCTAATCCTGTAATTCATGCTTAAATTCGTTAATTTCCCAATACTATAGCCACTACCTTTATAGAAAAAAATGTCTCCACAAAGTAAAAATCATCCATTATGTGGCAAGTGCATTTGCATAAGAGGATTAGGTTTGTGAAAGAACTATTTGATCACATGTGTACTAAAACAAAATAATGGAGCAATGAGGGCGTACATGCACCCATGTTGTTTACGTATTTGTAATTACTCAAATTACCTCCAAATAAAAATGCACATGCAATTTTTTTAATTTAAAAATGAAACTAATTAGAACAGTGTTGTATATTTTTTTAAAAAAAAATAATGCTCAGACAGTTAAATTTTTTAGAAAAAAAAATCAGAAAATCTCTTTGTTAAATACAGTAAGCGATATCCATCTCCTTCTCCACGAAACAGCAGATGCTTTATTAAGGGTAATACAAATATAGCATTTTATTGTGTTGAAATTGACATTTCACTTTCTGTGCAATCTCCTAATAAGAGTAAACACCATTTTCCGCTTTATATAAGGGAAATCTAAATTACGTCAGATTTTGCATAGTGCAGACCTCTTCACCCATTAAAACCATTTTATTTTTTTAGAATACATGGTAACCTACGTGTCGAATAACATAACTGTAGACCATGGCGTTCAATACATTTGATTATCGAACAAGATGGCCGCTGCCCCATGTTCTTTTCAATTTGGTTACTAAACTAGAAACATTTTCCTATCGTTTCTTGTTTTAATTAGCGTAAAATCTGTTGACATGCCGGTATTCCAGACATTTGGGAGATGAACCTAACCCAGATGAGAAAACAACTGAAGTTAATTGTGACTTAAACCAGCCAATTTGATTTCTATTCTTCGAGAGGATACATGTTTTCCTAGCCACTCAAACAATTTCTCTACAATTGGACCAAAACTGTCACCAAAACTCGATGGATACTCTTATATCCATCTATTGATTTTTGCCATAATTTTTGTGTTAAAACTGGATGGTTGTTTTATAATTTTGTGATTTTGTAATAAACACCCATTTAATTGCCCTTAGGGTACAGCTCGAAATTTGCATCGTATAAGAAAGAGCAAGAGGAAGTAGGCCTATTGATTGCGAAGCAAAGACAAAGTACAACCTGAGTCCGACAGTAACATGATATGAAAAAAGTATGACCCTTATGGTTCAAGAGCTCGTCTTTACGATGGTTAGAAAAAGTTCGGATTTGCATAAAATGCATATTTCATTTTTCGTAAATAACATAGCAATAACATAACATTTCGTAAATGGTATAGGGTGGCTATTTTAAAAGAGAGGGGGATAAAACGTTCGACAAGTGGGAAGGGATAATGTTCTCTGGAACAAAAACCCCCTATTTACCTGCATTGGGTGTACCCGAGTATGGAGAAAAAAATTGGGGGCAATCCGCTGGGTGGATTGAATGATCCGCGCCTTTCAAGAAATCGAAGATGGACGTGATTTGACTTTTATATATATGTATATATATATAGAATATAGATTATGACGTAGCCTATGTCTTTCTTGATTGGCTATGTAACTGAAATAAACTTTTGTGCATGGCTGTCAAACCTACAAGTTGTATTACGTCATTTTCTTTCCAAAAGTTACATGCTCAGAATAGGATCATTTTCTCACGAGAATATATCAAACAATATATCTGGTAATAAGTTTAGGGATATAGCCTAAGTGACGGGTTTTGTTATTTTTCTTACCGTATAACCTTATTTGTCCATCGGTTTCTCCCAACGGATTCTTGACGATGCATCTGTAAGTGCCGTAATCTTTTGGCGTTAGATTTCGGATTCGCAGGTGCATGTCCAAGCTGTATCCTTTTTCCGTGTAATAAATGTCATATTTTTCACTGGCAAATATCATTAGACCATCTCCTCCCGCCCAATAGTTGATTGATCGCGGATGGGCTTCTATGTGACACTCCAGCGTGGCGTCGTAACCCAGAGGTGCCGCCACCAGTTGATGAGATATCATTAGATGAGGATGAACTTGGAAAAAATTAAGGAAAAAAATCACTTTGTCATCTGGGCGAGTTTTATGATCAAGTTCACTTTCCACGACTAACTAACAAGACCTCGTGTTTTTCTTTTTTTTTTTTAATTAAAAGATTTTTTTAACATGCAACTTTATTTGAAAATCATTATAACTTTAGTAATTTTTTTTAAAAAAAATGCGTAAATTTAGGGTTTTTGTAAATGTTTCGTAAAATATATTTTATAACACTATGCTGTGATGCATTTAAAAAAGCATTATAGAGTAATGTAATATGAAAAAAAACCTGTATATGTAACAAGACTACAAAATATGTATCTAAAGAGAGGTTTTGATAAGTGCTTATTTTAATACATTTAGAAAACCGTAACACAAATAGTCTGTTAAATATAGTTAAATTATTTCAGAATAATAAGTGCTGCAAAATTTAATATTTTGAATTCAAAAACCAGAGCAGATCATTATTTTATACATAATCAAACTTGCGTATAAAAGATAAGTTGCTAATTATAGTATATGGATTTGTAACTGTTTTTGTGTTGTACATTGGAAATGTATTTTAAATACAATGAAATGAATTACAATGATCCAATAAACAGTATACAGTGTACGTATTTTTAAATGCATTTGTTTTCAACGATGCATTGCAATAGACTCGCGAATGTTTGTCACCATTTGTTAGGGTTTTTAAAAATAAAAAAACAACCAAATACTGCATGTAAAATAAATTATCAATTAATAAAAGTCAATTAATTTCCATACAAGTCACCGGATTCTTGTATGGAAATTAATTGACTGAGTATGTGCAGTACAAGTATGCTTGATGATGCCATTACTTGGATTTTTAGATGAATAATCCGAAGTTTTTTCTTCAAATGTCTGCTCCTATACAGGGTGATTACTAAAGTCACGTCTCAGAGAAAAAAAGTATCTTCAAAATGGTAACAGATACGAATATGTCTTTTAAGTAATTTAAGAGTTCTTCATAAGCTATCCGGAAACCATATTCCCTGTGACCTTAAATGTCACGTTCAAGGTCATCAATGTGCTATAGGACTGCGGATTTTTTCAGACATGTCAGAAACCGCTGCAGATACGTTAAAAAATGTACATGTAAATTAGAACGTTGTAGGGCGATGCCCAATTAGTATAATAAAGTGGATTTCAAATTGTTTTATACATAGCACAATGTTCCGGAATTTTTTTTCTCCACGATTTACTCCATGGACATTTAGGCTGCACTGCATGACACCAAAGCATTGTGGGCTTCAAAAAATAGAACCTCAAACCTGCTAAATCGTTGATCATAACTGTGTGCTTATGCAATTTTATTTCATTTAATGATGTCAAAGTTTAATGCTGTCTTAAGGTGTGCGGATAACAATTTATTCATTGTTTATGAACAATGCATGGTCTGAAAGAAAAAAAATGGTCGTGGAGAAAAATTCTGGAACTTTGTGCTATGTTCAAAACAATTTGAAACCAACTTTATTATACTTATTAAAGGGCATCGCCGTACAACGTTCTGATTTACATTTTTAACGTATCTGCAGCAATATCTGACATATCTGAAAAAATCCGCAGACCTAGCACATGGATGACCTTGGACGGACATTCAAGGTCCCAGTGAAAATCGTTTATGGATAGCTCATGAAGAACTCTTAAAGAACTTAAAAAAGAATTATCTTCGTATCTGTTACCATTTTGAAGATTGAATTTTTTTCTCTGAGACGTGACTTTAGTAATCACCCTGTATATATAATATCATTAGAAAACACTATGACACAATGTTTTAATCTAAACATCCAAACTTTAAAATCAGGGCAAAGTATGATAACTTTGTTAGGTCAAAAACTCCATCCTGGAGTCGTGCACATTTGCAACAAAGTGCACTTGAATTGTATTATGCAAAGAACAAGTATTATACTCCTTTAGGATCAGATATGTTTCAACCTCATCTATATTGGCCCTACAGGCGATCTATACTGAATGTTTTCGTTAAACTGAAATAAGTTGCTCGTTGTATAAAATTATCCTAAGGCAATCTTCAATATCAATAATGCCTTCAATTATGAAGTAAGCCTTACAAATCCTTAATCATAAAAGATGTTTTGTGCGTTTGAGAGAACTTAAAAGTGAACTGAAAAGGCAAGATCACAATGGCCATTTGCAATTGTTAAACTTTTAGATAATATCTATTGCATTTAATTGTATGATCACTATCATGGCCGTGAGTTGCATCTCAAAGACGATATTTAGAATGAAGGATAAGAATACCAAAACAACTATTGTAGCTCGAATTAAAATTGTTAATGGGACTAAATGAAGTCTTTTTGCCACATTTAAGGGGCCATTCACAAAGAACGTCAAAATTAGTTAATGCTAATATATCATCATAATTTCTAGTAAATTGCAGGACATATATATTTTTTAAAAAATGAATAGACTGTATTACTTACAGTCCACTTTGAGGACGACTCTTTTGCTGACCGATGGTGGGATACCGTTGGAAGCAATGCACAAGTACGCCCCCATGTGGAGCCTGCTGACCCTGGCAATTTCAAGCATCTCGCCTTTCACGCTCATATCTGAAATAATGAGAATAAACATCAGTTTTAGTAGCTATTGCGAATTTGTGAAATTGTAGACAATGAGAAAAACTCGAGCGTCTGTTGGTCAGAAATTGAAACTTAAATTAGCTGTAGCACATTTAAATGCAGTAGCACATCTATCTTTGGGAAAATGTAAAATGGCAAAATGACACTGTAAATATTGATCAACAAGCTAATTAAGATGGTTTTTATTTTGTATATTTTCACTTCGAAAAAAAATGTTTTAGCAAAAATAACTTATTATATACGTTTTAAAATGTTGCATTCCAGATACGTAATTAAAAATGCATTTTTTGTGCAAACGATTGTATTAAATACTATGCAAGTATAATAATTATCATATGAATACCATTTTTATAGACATGCATCTAGCTGTATTACCCGCTGTATTAACTAACTTGAAGATGAGTATACACCAAGAAAACTTTAAACTGAAACTTGGTTTCCGAAACTGGAATAGAAGTTTCCGAACAGTGCGGTAACCTGCTTTCCGAATGGGAAGTTTCCATTATAACTGAGTTTATAGTTTCGGAAACAATTACCTTGCAGTTTGGTTTTAGCCGTTTGAACGTCTGCACGTGCATTATGAACATGCAAACATTATAAAATAAATTGGTATTTGATAAAGAAAATAATTCCATCAGGAAATTATAGAAATACTCAAACTTAAAAACATTCTAATCCCAAATTTGGATCTCTCGATTTTTTAGGTCGGAATACAGTTAAAAAATTAAGTTTACGGACAAATCGAAGATTTATACAGTAGGCCTACTATTTTTGCCGCTTTTGGAAGTACATGTACGGTAGTACAGTCAACCTTATTACTTGATAAACGCTCTTGTTGCCCAAGAAACGGCCGAGTGGAGTCGCCATTATCGCATGCGCATTTCTTGATAATTGCAAAATGTAATGGAAACAAAGAGATCATTTTTCCAAAAATTGCAAATATCATCCTTGACAGTTGCATTTAACCCTTGCCTACATGTGTATGACGTTGCACATTAATATTTTGAGTAAACACGCAACGAAATGCACTTTGAAATAATTGCAAATTATGCTTGTTATATGAAAATTATGATTATGATGTAAAGTAGAATAGACACGTTTTATGTAGTCCCTTTTTATTAGCAAATGTTATGTAATGCAAAGGTTAAGTTATGCTAAACTAAGGAAGACGACAGGAAGACTCATGCTAATTTGGGTGATCATGCATGGCGACGTTTCAAATCCGGTATAATGAATAGGCCTATATATCTACTTTACATGTAACCTAATTAAGTAGGTGCATTCTTAAATATGCGAATAACGGTTTATAATGCACATTAGTTTTTGGAGAATCTTTCAAAACCATGAATCTGACCATTAAGTAGTTAATTTAACTACGTGTAAATTAACGAGTGTATATCGTTAGTTATTTGTTACTACAATGTGTGTCAGGTAACACGGACTAATATTCCTGTTGCCCCTGATGTTGGCCACCATGCAGTGTTTGGTGGCTTTTCTTCAAGTGTCATTTGTAAAGCGTGCTTAAATTAGGGGTGTGCTTATTTTTTTGGTCAGTATGCATTGATGTTGACATTATTCAAATAATGTATAAGTAAAATAATAAGTCATTAGAACAATAAAATCATGGAATCATCTGTCCATAAGGCCGTTTTAAAATGAACATGTCTTTTTAATGTTATTATTGGGAAATTAAACAGACAAATAAAATACAAATGTTCCATACCAGATCTTTAATTCGAAGCTGTTTCAGCTTTTAATGTGTTTTTTTCTGAAATTTGTGTTCCTAAATTTGTTTTTAGTTGGATTTATTAGGAATTTTTTAATGATTTTTTAATGCTTTTGTGTGTTTCAATTTCAATTATTTACCCTGCAGTCAGTATATAGTAGCCTACCATGTGGCAGGTGGGATCATTATACAATTTGATTGACCCCAAATTCACAATTTAATTGATTTTCCCGTATTTGGGATTTTAATTAGGAGGGTGGGATATGATAGGAAGACGGTCAGGGCCGAATTAATATAGGAAATATCTCCACATTTGCCTGGAGGAATTGTGGGAAACCATTAAAAACCACAATCGAGGACAGCCGACCTGGGAATCGAACCTGGGTCTACCGAATGCAAGACAAGGATGCTTACCTCTAAGCCCCTTTGCTCGGTGAAATATGTTCAAATGTGTTTAAAGGTTTCCTATGTTCATTTCTTTTTAATGTTATTTTTGGGTAAGAAAGACAATTGAAATGATATTTTTTCGTACCAGATCTTAAACTCTATGATGTAGGCCTACGAGGTACATATACATAAAACCAGTAAATAATGTCTCATTTTAGCATATTTTGTTTTCTTGAATTTTAAATACATGTAGTTTGCATTTTTTTATTTTCTAAATATTTTCCATATCGATATACATGTAATTAATTACAAGGATATTCGATAAACATTATGCAGTATGTAAACATAAAGAACAAGAAAATACTTTTATTTTTTATTTAGAGGGTCTACCAGCAGTCACGTCGAGGGTTTCGATTTCTCAATAGATGGCGACAAATTCCGCAACTTTTGCGCATCCATTGACGCGTTTTGCACGCGCGATGACGTTTTCTTCTGCTTTTTGCAGTCAAAACAATGATGTAGAATTCCCAATCATGTAACTCTTTAATCATTTTTATTAATTTTTTCCATATTTATTAAATACCTGTTGCATCATATTGAATCAATTTGCGAATTAAATTTACAATTTGACCTTATTCTTTACAAAAATTCGATTTTAATAATTTTAAAAAAGGATTTATATAAATTGCCATACATGTATATAATTGCACGTGTTCTAAATCGCATACATTTGTTGCTTTCTTGAATTATCTTTTGATGCTGGCACGTGATTTCATTCTTTGGTTACCATAGCAATAAATAACAATTAATGAAAACTGCAAGCAATGAACTTTTTAATTAATTTAAAATTTATGGGTTGGAAAATTTAAAATTCTATGACCCCACTAGCTAGACATTTTCAATTAATACCTTGTAAATAAAAAAAATCCCAAAAATATTAAGTAGAACGCCTAAACTTATCTTCGAAAAAAATCGCATAGGCATTAGCTAGATCACTGGTATACCCTCTTAATTAATGCTGGCCAAGCCTTTAAAGTAAAAGTGACGCTTATGATCTACTTTTTCCAAAAATATCTAAGTTCCTTAATGCATAAATCGATCTGTACGCCACCTTTTCTTCTGATGCTGAAAGAACACCTTTCTCCAGAAAATATTATAAATAACTATCGGTAAAACGTACGTCGAAATCATTCCATTTCACGTAAGATCTTATCAACTATCTTTCTTTATTTATTTAAAAAGAAATGTAGGAAATTATATATGTGGGGTGTCTTATGTAGCCTATACAGTATATTAGAGATTGTTTTTCAAATAATTTTATAGAATTTACTAAAAAAATCTATATAAATGTATAGGTTAAAATTAAAATCATTCCATTTCACGTGAGATTTTTTGGACTTTGTTTATTTATTGAATGCATACATGTAAAAATTTGTTTTATTTTGAAATGCAGGTAAATGACATTTAGATTTTACCATCGTAAAATTTAGTTTTGTAAACGTGTTCAATGAAGAAAACAATCTTATATACCTCAGTATAAGATCTTACATATTCTCACTAGTATATTCAAACTTTTTACCTTCTTTGGACTTTGTTGTTCGAATCATTTCCCCGTCTTCTCTCGACCACTTGATTGTTGGTGTTGGGTTCCCATTCGCACTGCACTTTAAAACCACTCGACTGTCCTCCATGGCGTTTACCTCCGAACTCGTCTCTGAATCAATGATATTGGGAGGAACTAAAAATAATGGAAAAACAATGACGTTATCGAAAAAAACTATAGTTCATTTTTCTTTTTTTTTAAATTTTCATTAAATTCCTATTTTTTGTAATGCGCCTGATTGTCACTACTATACCAAGCCGCATTTTACCAGAGACTCTCTACTAGACTCTTAATGTCAAAATGTGTAGATTTCTCGAGCCATTAATTCTCACGTTTTATGATCCCCGTGAAAATACTTGTAAGTCAATTGATAAGTCATAAATTTAGGATTCTTCATGCATTTTGGTATATCTTAATTTTTTGTGATTTTGAAATTTGAGGCCTGATAAAATATAAAAGTTGTAGATATTGAAATATGAATAAAGAAAATACTGTATACTGTGAATTAGACATGTTGTTTTATTTCGTTTTCAAATTTTAAGTTTTTACTCTAATCGTTATATTTAAACAAATTCGCCTCATTTAATCATATTGATTAAATAAAATAATGAACGCAGTTGTTATAAATATACATTTGACGCTAGTAAAGAATAACGTTTACTAAAACGTTATTAGTTACTTTTAAGGTTATCTTGTTGAAAAGCAAATTTGTTGAATACTAATGAAATAATATCTGGGATAGCTTTACTAAAATTAAAAAAAAAAACTTTGTTGTCAGGTTTAAATTTCCAAATAATGTAAAACAGGGTTTCTCAAGACCTGCCATGGAAAAGTCTGGGAACTTGAACATGTCTAATAATGTCAGGGAAAATGAATAATTTGTAAACAGTCGGAAAAATTCAACGAATTACTGTTGTAACAATCCAAAACTAATGTTTCCAAATTATTATCTCAAGGCCCTCTTGCAACCTTTTTTTACATTTTCCCAACAAAATTTTTATCAATTTAAGAAGTAGGCTATAATTTGAAAAAATTTACAATAGATTTCGAGGAAAAATTTGAACAATTGTCATCGTTTTCTCAGAAAAAATTTCAAAAATGTCAGCATTTCATATTACAAATTTTTAAAAATATTTTAAACCTTGTCCGAGTACAAATTTTAAATTTTTCCATGCTACTTTTGCCAAAATATTTAATATTGTCGTGGATCTATTTTTCAAAATTCGAATATCATCGGCATTTGGCAATTTTGACATTGCTATTGGTCAGGGAATGGTCAGGGATGTTAAATATGAAATTTGTGGGGTAGGCCTACCCAAAAATTGCAGATTCTATTGTACTGCAGTCTTGCTTTATCGGATGCATGGCTGCATATTATTGGTTAATTAGCGTCCATGTATAATATACATATGGCAGTGAATCTTTCTTGACCAGTAGGTACAAATCAGACTATATCGATTTGTGATATCACTTAGTCAGTTATAGTTCTTGCATACAGTATTTCGAATAATTAAAGTTGATGTACCAATGAAAAACGGTTACAAAATCGGATGAACATCATCGATGTCGTCATGGCAAAGACGAGCTGCTCAGCGATGGGTGTCCATGCTTTTGCACTTATACCATAAAAACTCTTTACGGCTAAAATATTGCCTGGCAATTTGAGTGGACAGGAGCGTATAGTTTTAATAATTTATTAAGGTCTTCAAATGGAATCGGAATAAAGTAATAAATGTATGCAGTGGGCCGGTCTGAAAAGGTTTTTAAGCATTCAGGCATTTTTCATTTTTTTCATTTCCTAATATTAAATGTAACAAAAAAAAACTTTTTTAGACAATCATGGCGTTTCTGTAGACTCGATGAAACATTTTTCTGTTCGTAGGACTAACATTTTTTCATCCAAAAGAAATATTGATATTTCACTCAGCACGCTATGCATGTGCCTTAATTTCCTCTGTGGGTAATTAATTAGTTTTTATTTTGTATTTGATTGGTTTTTTCAAAATATTATAAACAAACTATAACTTTGGTATACAGTGTGTCAGATGACACGGACAAATAGCTCTATGACCTCTTGATATCGGCCACCATGCAGTCTTTAGTTGCTTTTCTGTAAAGTGCCCTATAGGGCACTAATTTGAAGTAAAAATTGTTATTTTAACTTTAATTTAGTGTAGATTACCTCATAGTTAATGTTAATTTTGGTTAAATTTGGAAAAAAAGTGCTATTTTAACGAACTTTACTTTAGGGTAGATTAACTCATAGTTTATGTTAATTTTTGGTAAATCGATAAAAATTGTTAATTTGACGTTGAATTAGTGTGCGTAGAATTAGCTCATATTTAATGTTAACTTAGGTTTTATTTGGTCAACATTTATATCTAGAGCATTAGGGTAGTTTTTGGTTTGGTGCTGACCAACGATGCACTAAATCTACCCTAAATTGAATTTAAAAGTTTCAAAATTCCATTAATGCCGAAATGGCACTTGAAAGAAAAGCAACCAAACACTGCATGGCGGCCGATATCAAGGGGCTATAGAGCTGTTGATCAGTGTTACCTGACTCACACTGTTTAGCATACTCATTGTTAAATTACGTCTTAATTCTCATAAAACCTTCCATATCTAAATATCATATCAGTGTAATATATTTGGTCAGAAAATCATTACAAATGTTAAAACAACGAATCAAAAAAAGTGTTGGCATAAACTGTTTTTTTTTATGAAAAACTCTTAAAATAATTTTTTTTTCTTCTAAAAAGTGGAATATATAAGTGTAAATGTAATTCATAAATGTTTTTACTTTCGAAAGACATATCGTATACCTCAAACTATACATTTCATATAAAATTTGAAATTCCACCTAATTGTTACAGCGATAACCTTGGAAAGATTCTATAGAATGTCTTATATTTTTTATCATGCGATTAATGCATTTATACTAAGTTCTACTGTAAAAACTAAACGACATAATGTTACACCTTATGAAAATAATCGGCCCTTAAAAAGATGAATCATACCTTAAGACTGAAAATAAATTTCAAACCTGAATCATACTTTGAAACCGGAGATAAATTATCAAAGTCAAATCATACGAGGCAATTTAAGACTGAAAATGTTTTTAAAAGTTACAATCCTTATTTAAAACAAAACTCCGTATTGCATTTTTAGAATTACGAAGTATAGGTTGTTTTAAGGAAAGCAATTTTAATAAGTAGCATTAACAAAGCAATATATTTTTTGGCGTTTCGATCAAAGAATTGTCAAATAAATTTGATTTATTTAGGCAAACATTGGTTATAAAATTTTGTTTTTAAAAATGAATTTGATATTATAATTAGGTGTTTATAGAAGATCTTTTTCAGCTCAAATCGACTGCAAAGCCAACATATTTTCGAGAAAAGAAATATTTCTCTTATTGGTAATATACATGTAATTGATTGTCACTGATGACAGTTGTACTTGATGGTCAAGCCTGCTCACGTTCTATTTGTTGCAATATTATGACAAAAGGAAATTATTATTGGCACAGAAACATACAGACACAAGTCAATAACAAGACGCGTCGTGTCATTGAGAAAATCGAAAGTCCTAGCTTATTTCGGTCTTATTGCTTAACTTGCTGCCTTCTTATTTCGATCACATGCTGTGATGTACAGCTGTAGAGCTCGTGTCTTAGAAGCAAAGTCCTGTACATTCTTTGCTCAAGCTGTCGAATGGATTTGTTTGATTCATACTGGGCAGTAGGCAGCAAGTGCAGGAAAAAAAAAGAAATCCATCTACACAAGCTGCTGCAGACTTGCTGAATGATTGTGCACATAGTGCAGAATTTCAGCAACAGAAAGAAATGATGCTCTAAATGTTGAATAGAAAATGGCAATGAAATTTTGGAATGAGAGATTCCATCCTTTGCATATAACAAATTGAAGATTTTATAAATGTAGAAAGGTGCCAAGAAACTAAGAAAAATCAAATTAATAGAAATAGCACGATTTATAACCCTATGAACATTTCATGGAAATGTTGTTCCACTCTGGCCTTTGTTGGTATAGCCGACATTTTGGATCGAGTACGCATGCGTGAGTAAACAGTATATGCGCTAGTGAGCTTTTGAGAAATTGGGCCAGAATGAACTTAAAAAGCTAGCAGAAATGCGGCTGAGCTTTAGCGCCACCTATACCGAGAGTAGCATGCTCCAAATTAAAGTGCGCATGCGTGCAATTTTCAGGCAGCATAATTCTGCCCAGTGGAAACCAAACTTTATATTTCGCCAAATTGCCCATACCTTCACAGTTGGTAACTCAATAGGACGAAAATCAAAATTTGAACCTTAAATTTTGAAGGCCTTAGTAGATCTGTAAAGAGCACGGACACCTCATGAACAAACTGTGGAATCAGTTTTTGAATGGAAAACTAACTTGACAAGAACATTTGCTATATCAACTAAGGTCAATGTTTGATCTCTTTAAAATAAAGATCACTTTGGGGGAAGTCCTATACTTTGAAAAAAAATAAAATTCCCATGTAGATGGCTGTTACATACTTCGCCTTTGGTGTTTGGACTTTGAAAGGCTGCACGGGAGGGATGGGGGATATAAACTATAATGAAATATCCGAACCGGCTAGTTGAGGACCTTAATGGACATACATTTTATTGTAGATATATGCAACAACTGTTCACGGAATGCAGCAATTTTAATACAAGTTCTGCTCTGGCATTATCAATTTCAAAGATGATCATTGCTATGTTATTATTTGCGCCTGCAATTAAACATATCCAAATCATGATAAATAGGCCAACATATCATTTTCATAGGTACAGATACATACATAAACATGCATATCCACTAAAATATCAGCTTAAAATTGTCTAATTATTGATGAGTATTGTTAGGTTATCAACTTTAAATTGTTATTTTTTTCTGAATGTTTTCTTACTAAGAATGCATGGCGCTTCCTTTTAATGGAATTCAATAAATTTAATTTCAGAGGTAGAACTCGAAACCTCTAATTCTGACGTATCTTCATAATTATTTTGCATGTAAGCAATTCCTTGATTATATGAATAAAATGATGGCTTCTGGTCGAGTTCTGTGAACTCCTACCGTAACATGTATATTTCAATCTTCCTATCAACGCACTGCATCTTTTGAGTTAATTACCCATGATGCTCTCCTTTTATGAAAGATTTGTTTACATAAGCATTCTGATAATTAATATTCATTTATACAAAAGAAACCGCCTTTTATGTAATTTTTCAATAATTAATCGAATGAAAACCTTCAGATAACCCCTGAAACCGACAGCATGCATTATGTAAATGCATGCATGCAAATGAAAGACTATTTTATTTCCTTATAAATGTACATACATGAACATGTAAGTGTACATGGCTGTGCACTAAATGTAATAAGTACAAATGTATAACTTTATTAAACGTTATACAATTATGATTCATCGGCTTATGACTGAATTTTTTTCCAAGGATTTTTGTAAGAATATATCCAACTGTATTAAATAATATCCAATTATGATTCATTGGTTTATGAATACAATGTTTTATCCGAGGACTTTTTTTTAAGAATATATTGATTGTTAAAACAAGCATGCAAGGGTAATTGGTTATTTTTTAAGCATGGTTATTTTTTTAACTTACGAACTTACCCTAAATATGTATTATGTTTTCAAGAAGATAATTATCTAAAAAAAACTCGTCATTCTTCTTAATCAATTATGTAACGTTACCAAACAATCCAATTTTTACAACAAAAAAAAGTTTTCTCTGTTTTTAAAATAAAAAATGTTTTATATATGAATACATCAACATTCCTTAAACTGTGATTTATCCAAAAAGGTCTTACATTTTACGATTGTAAAGCGATGAATCGAAATTTGATTGATTTGAAAATCGATAACGTGTAATGTTTTTAGACATTATTTAAAATAAAACTATTTCAACTTCCAATTCCAAATCTCCTTTGATAATTTGATGTAAATTACAAAGTTACTAAAAATATCCGTATGCTAATTCTTTGCATTATACCGTAAATGTAGGTTATAAAAGCCGGAAAACATCACAAGAGTCTCATGTAGCTAATAAAAACAATCTTTATAGCTGTATTTCTATCTTAAACAATTTGTACAAGTTCATGTTCGCGAATAGTGATGGGAATCTTTACCATGTAGAAAATTTAGCGTGAAATAATATTTTCCTCCCATATACCTCATCTTCCATTTTCATTTTCCGTTCCCTTAAGAATCCACAGAAGTCTACTTTGTCAATATTTACCATAAGCGAATAAAAATTTGACATTTCTGTTCGAAGTCTGCTCCCAGTTCAACGGTTGGCTCAACGTTGATATTCAACTTGTCTCGCACACGTTTTGCCAGTAATCAAATTAGTGAGCTTCAAAATCAATTTGACATGCTTCATAGTGGAGATATCAAAGTTAAACCTTGCTAGCAATACACTTTTGGCAGTTGAGTAGCTCTGCGAGGGACTGTGGGCTAACTCATTCAACTCCCCCATCTGAAGGGCAGCCATCAAAGCACTCCAGAGAGAATCTGCTGTTATTGTTCTTGATATTAAAAATGATACTTTTACTGGTATATAGTACTACTAGTATGCGACGTGATTCAGTATTTTAAAAAAATTGTTAAACGCATTGACGGTCATTTTCTCACTATATTTCTACATTTATCTGGTTAATATACCAGTAGGACAATACTACTTTCGGGAAAAGATTTTCAAAGAAATTAAAAATTAGTTCGTTTTCGCCACCAGGTGAAAAAGCGTCGCTTTCTACTAATTTACATAAGATTTTTGCTAAAAGCATTAATTGCCAGAAAACCATTCTGCAGTGATGATCATAATGGGTTTAGATCATGGGTCGGCAAACTTTTGAGACCAAAGAGCCAAAAGTTACAATTTACAAAATTTCCCAGTTTTTAAAGAGCCACTTATATTATTGTTTCAATATTATTCAGGGTTCCCCCAGACCTGGAAAACCTGGAAAAGTCAGGGAACTTGAGAATGACCTGGAAAATTCAGGAAAGAATAGTTTATTTTGAAAAAGTCAGGGAAATTCAACGTAGTCACGGCGATTCAAAATTAATACTTCTAGAATCTACAAGGTTAACCCGGGGCTCATTTTTCGAGTAGAAATGTGC
>JAQGBX010003372.1:0-17506 GCA_034698745.1 Megaphyllum sjaelandicum
TCTGATTTAAATTGTATGATGATCCCCCCTGCCACATGGTACAATGTACTGACTGCAGGGTAATGAATAGAATTAGAGTTAGAATTAGTTCCCCAAGACATAGACAATTTGGAAAACCTAGAAAAGTCAGGAAATTGAAAGTTTGTGGAAAAGTCAGGGAAGAAGGGCTTATTTTGAAAGTGTCAGGTAAATTTATCGTATTAATGTCGTCACCATCAAAAATTAATTCTTCTACTGTTCTACATGGTTATTTCAGGGCCTTGCAAACTTTTTTTAAATTCTCTCAGCACAAATTTGCAAAACTTTCAACAATTTCAGAGGAAAAATTTGCAAAATTTTCCAGTCTCCAAAGACAACTTTTCAAACTTTTCCACTTTTTCCAAACAGAAATTGGTAAATTTCAAAACCATTTCGTGATACAAATCTGCAAGATTTCTAACCTTTTCCAGCAATTTGGCAAATTTTCAGCTATTTTCGAATACATATTTATAGAATTTTCAACAGATTTCGAAGATAAATTTGCAAAATTCTCAATTTTTTGATTTTATAAATTGTCAAATTTTTCTACCTTTTCATAGTACAACATTTTCGAATATAAATTTGTAAATTTTTAAAAAATTGTTGATGTTAATTTTTGAAAATTTTAGAAAGTTTCGTATCTTAATTTTGAAGTTTTTTTTGGCAAATTGAAGATTATCATCTGTAGATGTTGCAAAATCGTGGATAATCTTGGCATATTTCAATTTTGACATTACCATTGGTCTATTGGTATATTTTTTGAGCTACCATTATTTCCAGAATGTAGGCATTGACTCTAAGGTACGACTAAACTTTTTATTTGAAATTTTTCTCATTTCACTCATCAGCTTTTAACTTTTACAGTTAACAAAGCGTATCACTGTCACTGGCCCCATGCTCAGAAGGACCGACTGAGATTTCCAATAGGACCTTTTGGTGATGCCGCCCTTGATGAACCACCAACGTTGAAATTGAAATACACCTGGACGGTTTCAAAGGTAATGACAAGCACCATGCAGGTGTATTATTCTTATTGAAGCGTTTTGCAATTGACCTGGCTCAGTGCAATTATAAACTGACCATTGAGAGGGTCAGCCTTGCGAAGTTTTAAAACCGTTCTGAAAAGCTAGGGCCATATGTTTTGATCGGTTGAGTGGGTTCAATCAAGGTGGTCTTCTATAGGCAAATAAATTAGTGATTCCAAATTGGGGGGGTCATCGTAATTAGACACTCATAAGCTGTTGGGTGCTGCTTTCAAATGCACCTCTTTATTGGCCTCCTATTGTCAATTTCGACGTAGAAAAAACAATAATTTGAAAAACCAAAAAAATAAATACTAGAGGCGCTGCCACACGTGCGATAGTAAAGCTTCCTGCCACCTGGTGACCGCCAGAGGTACCGCAAGGTTACGCTTTGGAATGCATTTCTGAAGATATTTTTTTTAGAAATAATTAATTTTCCTAGATTTTTGGTTTTTACATCATACGATACAGTATTATCCGAAGTTTAATCTGCAGAAGCAAGTGTGGCCTTGGGTACCACCCATAATAAGTCCTGTATTAAAAATATGCTGTCAAAAAATTGAGACAGACTGTCTAAACGTAAACTGAACCTAAAATGTGACACAAGGTGATCACTGATATATACATCTAAATAAAAATATCTTGTAATACATTTAAAATAAACATTTTTATTGACATGAAACATGTATTGAAAAGTCGTTTATTATAAAATATTTTTTTAAAAATTACATGATATTTGGGCTTCTTTATATGTTTTGTAAAATATAACGTTAACTTGTTAACTTGTAAATGGCGCTACAAATCCATTTAGGTAAATATATTCAGCGATGCATTTAAAAAAAGCATTATTCAATGATGCAATATGAAAAATGTATGCTGAAAAAGATTATAAAATATGTATGTAGAAATAACTTTAAGATTGAATGATTAGTAATTATTCCAGTACATTTAGAAAATCGTATAACGAATATATATTTTTTATATTCAAATTATATAATAATAAAAATGCATTGTCTTCAAAATGTAATATATACAGTGCATTTTAAAATAATTTGTACAATGATACAATCATATTTCAAAGATTAAAGTAAATTTTGTCAATATAATCAAGCTTGCGTGTGAACCATAAGTTGCTAACAAGATAATGATCAGTAGTAACTTTTCTATAAGCGAGTCTCAATTTGGAAAATATATATTTTACACCAATTTGAAACTGCATTTGTATTTAATGTATTTTAAATGTCGTTGTAAAATATCTTATGAAATACCATCTCAAGATTGCATTTGTTGGACATTTTGAAATACATTTTAAAATATACAAGAAAACGTAACTTAAAAAATGCATTTGCACTATATTTGGGAATAACTAATTAGATGTTCCAATCTATGCTATATTTTTAATAACTTTTAAATACAACTTTGAAAAATACGTTTGTACGGTAATTTGAAATAACTTAGATGTTCAAAATTATATATATATATATATATATATATATTTTTTTTTTAATAAATTTTAAAACTTAAAGACTTAAATACATTGCATTAAAAAAATTAATACAAAAGAAGCAATTGATGAAAATATATTTCTAAATTTTTTCGATGTGACCATATGTTATCTTTACCTTTTGTTTTAATTACTGCAATATTGTCTGTAATGTGCAGAAAGGATGGAAGATTTAGCATTTCCATAAGATGTTAAGTTTCTTGGGATTTTTGGTCATATATTCGGATTCACACCCAATCGCCACTTCGCACTTTTGTTAAGAAGCAAATGTTCAAAAATAAATAAGCTCGACGTGTGTTTACTCGGAGAAACAACTTTATGTACGAAAAATCATCCTCACTTTGCTTTAGGCCTACACTCACTGCATAAGCTCACGACCTTTGCCCCAACATCTTCGTAAAAAAACCTAACGAGGAGTTGCTAAATCACGTTGTTAAAGTAACACTCGTGTGTCTCACTAAAAGTTTCCAATGAAATTCGCTGCAAATATTTGACACGGACGTCCGAAGCAGCTGAATCCCATCGCCCAAGACTTTGTTTACAAACTTAGTACATCCCTTCCAAAGTAACGTCAATGTCAATAAGTTGGAGGAATACATCATGGGTTAAATGGTGGGATGATGACCTCATTTGCATCACCTATGAGGTTGCTTCATCCCACCGAGCTTAATAAGCAATTAATCTGTTCACACTGCAGATGCAGGTTGAAAAATCGACTAGGTCACCTCCCCTGCAGGGTGAATTTCAAATTATTTGAAGTTCCCCCAAAGATGTTTGGTCTGCATGACTCTTGGGGTGGGCCATTGCAGGCTCTGTCCGGTCCTCTTCGGTAATGGGGCAACAATTAGCTGAGAATGTTGATCTTTATCGAGGCGAGGGGATATTTTCTCGTTCGGCCCGGAGGTGATGTCTGCCAGAACTTCCTTCGAAAGGCCAAAATTTGGTGCCAAATAATGGGCATATTGGCCCGTGGAGGAAACTGGCGCAGTTTCGGTAAGAAACTTCGCGATTTAGTTGTTGACTGCCAAAAATGTAGAATTGTTCAGATGCCACGATGGACTCGAAGGACATTTGCGCAGTGTTGACATAAATCACCAGGCGGATTGAAGTGCCAATTAGCAGTAAAACTATGCGAAATATGCTTTTAAGCATTTTAGAGTTGTGTTGCGTTGCAACGATTCGATCTTGCTCAGTTTCGCGAAATTGTATAGCTTTCACTTTCTACGGAAATTTGACGCCAATTAAATTTTGGTAGATTCCAAAGGTCGTGTTATTGATGAGCCTTGGAAGCGGTTTTTATCGGCTTTTTAAGAACAACATGTACAGTAGTTTGTTGACTCCGAAAAACGTTATTTTAACATCAGCATGGCTTTGGTTAATTTTAAGAACCTTTCAGAAATGTTAAAGATTATTTTTCGTTTATTATAGCTATGCGTTAAATGTGATTGCAAAATCGATGCCTAATTTTTTTTTTTTACAAAATGCTTTTGTACACGCGAATTCACGGCTGCTCAAAGTGTAATTCGTAAAGCTTCTGTCTGAGTACCCCTCTTAACAAAATTGGGTTGACATTTGTTGCCGTTTTTGGTCAGGTTGTTGTTGTTTTGTTGGGTTTTAAGGCTCACACTCACACAAAAAGAAAGTTATATTTGGAAATAAATGGCAGGACATTGCAAGAATGTTATTTTACCTACAGTGTAGCAATTTCTTGTTGCTGCACACACGGCCGATGCATTCAGAATATATCCTTGCAGTATATGACAGCACTGTTTCAAAACGAAGTGCGGATTAACTAACTTGACAGCACTGTTTCAAAGGGAAATGTGTGTGAACTAACTTTACAGCAATGCTTTTATTTCATCCTACGAAGTGTCTTTCCTGATTGGCTAGTGAGAAACTTTTCTGCATGACTGTAAAACCTATGACATCAGTTTCTTTCCAGAAATAAGTTGCTCAGACTAGTATAGTTTTCTATTCTGGAAATATGTTTGGAAAGTTCAGGGAAAGTTATTTGCCAAATAGATTTGTCCCAACAAATCTATTTGGCAAATCCTACTCTGAGGACAAATATCGAACAATATAGGCCTATAGACTACTCTGGAAAGAAGTTTTGGGATATAATTTGCTTCGTGCAATGTGTGACGACCTTAAAAATTGAGTTTTTTTACTTTATAATGACAATAAACAGAGTACCCCCAGACTTGAAAAACCTGGAAAAGTGAGGAAACTTGAAAATGTCTGGAAAAGTGAGGAAACTTGAAAATGTCTGGAAAAGTCAGGGAAGAATGAGCTGTTATTTTGAAAAAAGTCAGGGAAAGGGAAATTCAATGTATTTATGTTGTTACAATCCCAAATTAATGCTTCTACGTGGTAAATTTGCAAAATGTTCCACAGTTTCAGTGAATAAATTTGCAAAATGTTCAACCTTTTCCGAGAATTCATTTCAAAGTTTTTCACTTATTCTGAGGACAAATTTTTAAAATTTCTCGATATTTTCCGAAGACAAAATTACAAAATTTTCCGCGTTTTCCGAATACAAATTTTCAACAGTTTCCGAGTATACATTTTCAAAACATTCGGCGTTTTCCGAATACAAAAGTGTAAAATTTAAATCAAAAATCCTTGATATTTTTTTGTAAAATTTTAACAAGTTTACTATATGTTAATTGAGATTTTTATATTTCAAATTTGTTATTAGTAAATTTTGCAAGATATTTAATATTGTTCTGGGTCGGTTTTGCAAAATCGTGGATAACATTGGCATATATGTTAATTTTGTCATTGGTCAGGATAATTCTTTTAAAAACCTTTAACTTTAAAAAAAAAAATTTTAACAAATTTACTATATGTTAATTGAGATTTTTATATTTCAAATTTGTTATTAGTAAATTTTGCAAAATATTTAATATTGTTCTGGGTCGGTTTTGCAAAATCGTGGATAACATTGGCATATGTTAATTTTGTCATTGGTCAGGGTAATTCTTTTAAAAACCTGGAAAAGTCATGGAAGTTAAAAATAAAATTTCTGGAGGCACCCTGATTTAGATCATTTTTTGTAACGATAACAAGCTGCAAATCCCCAGCCAATGAATAATAGAGGACCTTAATGTTTTCATAATGCAACTCGTAGAAATACGTGATGTTTTCCTCCGAATGGAACATGAAGTCATTTTTATGACGAATTTACGTCACGACTTGAGCAATTTAAAAATGTCTCAACAACGAAAAGCCATTAGCTGTCCCATTAGAAATCCAGTGAAAGGACGCCTAGCGGATGTATATTCGCCGATGGTGTATGAAATATAAAGAGTCATAATGATAACTCTGGCGTATATATTATTTTTCCATCAAAGTGCAAATAAAAGACGGTAATAACTGGGTGTTCTTTTTCTTCTTGACGTTACTTCTGCCGTCCTTTTCACCCTAAAACCTGCGAGCTATGACAACACCTATAGAAACGATTGTGACCGGAATATGTAATTTTAAACTTTAAAAAAAGAAACAAAATAAGAAGATTAGAGAATAACTTAACGTACGATTAACAAACTTTTTTCGAAAATTTCTTAAGATGGGTGGAAAGAGGAACATTGCATGTCTGGACGTTCTGACTTAGAATTTTTGGTTTGGATAGACGAAGGAGTTTTAGAAGCATTCGAATAAACTTTTGGACTGGCAAATATTACGATAAAATAGTTAAATGTAATTGTAATAATTTTTTTTAAAGAAAAACACAGTAGGCGACCCAGGAAATGATGTAGCTTGACGTCGATGGAGAACGTAAATGTACATGTAAATGTTTAGATAAAGTTCCGTCTGGCGGCGCGTGCCAGTATGCCACTATGCATTTCTTATACGCTATCTAATAAACACAATTATAAACATATCAAATGTTAACACGTGTATACATAAATCCATTTTACATGTAGCATATAGATATTCAACATATATGTTTAAGTAAACAGTATTTATTAAATAGCTTTAGAGCTAGAAATGCTTAGTGCGCTTGCGCCACCAAACGGAACTTTATCTGCATTTACATTTACGTTTTCCCTTTATACAGTACGTCAAGCTACGACATTTCCTGACTCCTGCTAATAATATTTATATTTTGCAGTTTTGATGTCTAGTAAATGTTTAGAAAGGTTAGGCATTTGCCTTCATTTATCATATATAGGAATACATTTGGAGTATACTTTCCTAGAAAATTTGGATAAAAGCACAATTTTAGAACACTTTGAAACACACTTGGTGTTCCAAAATAGTTACATTTCCTAATTTGTTTTACAGGAAAGTGTTTCTACTTTGTGAACACGAAGTCTTCATTTCCTGGGAACACATTCATAGGAATATAAAACGCAAAAATATGGCGTTTTGTGTTCTAATATTGTTGCAAATATTGTTTTAAAAGACTTGTTTCTTGATGTTCCAACCGGCTGAAAATGACTTACTGTGATTACACTGTATAAAATTACTCAAACTCGGGTGTAAAAAATAAAAAAATTAAAACTTCATGAAATCTCGATTATTTTCTAATTTTTATCCTACAAATTTATTCTAATTTCGTGGAAAAGCGTATTTAAAGTGCGATTGTTTTTTTTTTGGTTGAAATATGTTGATTGAAGTTATTGCAAACATTTCAAACAATATACTGTAGCATGAACTTAATCAGAGAAATCTTTCGATTGGCAAAATAAAAACTTTTTTTAAATATGTTTATTTATAATAACATTGTTGTGTACTGTACATTGGATTCAATATGCCCCATGTAGATTTTGTAATGATGCAGGGATCACGTGACTAATTTTATGAGCGGAAGTTCCCCGGAGGCCATTTTTTAGTCGATGATTTGTTGACAAGCCCATGCAGCATGCGTTAAGACTTGCCTCTCACCAGTAATGTGATTAATACAAAATCTAAACAAGAGTGTTGATTAATTAGCAATACATTGAGATCTATTTGTCGCCTAAAGTAAAATGCGTTCTGTTCGTAAAATCTGTCTTAAAAGATGTCGATAAAAGCTTATCTTTGACGTTCATCAGTCCCAGTGCGACAGGTCGCCATTTTTTAAGAACGTGGCACCCTTCGTCTGTTTTACTTCTTTTTCTCAACCCCCGTGGCATTCTTCTCCCCATTTTTATGGATAAACAGAATTTTCATCGCGATAAGACGACCTGTACATTGTATTGTTATTGCTGTTTGTAAATGCAATAAATTTAAAAAAAAGGACCATGCTGTAATACACGTGGAATAAGAGTGGAATATGCTGTACGCCATTTATTGAGGATCCCCCTAAAATCTTATATAATTTAATGCCTCTTAGGGATGGTTAATGCATCCAGCCAATTTACGAGGGGGGAGAGTTCATCTATTTATACGAGTGTCCGCAATTTTCACCAACCTATGACTGGGGGCGCTTTTCGCACCCTCAACGAATAAGGCGGAGCTATGCAGAGATTGGCGCACTGAATGCTGGCCGATTTGGATATTTGCTAATGTACAACACTGCGAAATCTCTTATCACGTCCCGTCATTCAAATATGCATGCACAACAAAGTAATCGATTAAGGATACATATATATAATTTCATTTTAAATTAAATTTCAAGATAAATTTCATTTAGGTAGAAAAGACACCGAAGGATCCTGCAATTTTTAAAACGTAAAACTACATCTGGGACTGCATTGTAAATGATGACGCCATCATCAGAATGTAAGAAATATAACAACATCATCATAATTTAACAAATGAAGTCATCATCCGAATTTTAATGAATGTAATTATGAGAATTTAAATTGATGACGTAGGTATTTAATTAGAAATAACCCATTTTTAGAACCTTTTTTAGACATTTAATGCCCCATTCTTTGGAACATTTAATATGGTATTTTTTTTGTTCATTTAATCGGGCATTGTTTCGTTTATTTAATCGCACATTTCTTTATAACATTTCTTTGAACATTAAATCGAACATTTTGTTCAATGTCCGAAAAAATCGGCATTTTCTCGGGCATTTAATTGTATATTTTCAGACATTTAATCGGACAATTAAACGGACATTTAATAAGATGTCCTAAAAATGTCAGATTAAATTAACTCACACAGAATGAATGACGTCACCGTCCACCATTTTTTTGATTGACGTCATCAGAATTTAAAGCTGATCACTTCATTAATAAAAATGTCCTATTTTAGGAACATTTTTGTTTGAAGATTTAATCGGACATCCAAAACTCCATTAATATCCCCCTTAAGATAGACGCAGTTCTACGTCAAAATGAAGAAAATTACCATAATGCATTTAATATACAAAGCTCACATGTATGTTTGAAATGACAGCAATATTTTGTCTCCTGTAACTTATGCCCAAAATGGCAAGGTATAAGGTCACTCCGTAAGTGGGCAACGTGATCTGTCGAGTATAAAAGTGGTTTCTGTTTCTTTGAAAGATTGCTTTGGAAGGAACAAAAGGACACCAGTGCATTGTACTTTGGATGACATCCCTAACAAATATTGCAATCTGGCTCCTTTTCATCATTGTTAGAAGGGTGGTGCTCGCATGTTTTCGGCTATCATCTCACTGGGATGTAATGTCAGGTTACATTTAATATTTTCACAACGACTCTCGTTGGTGGTGACAGTTTGCTATGCAAAGTGTAATCTAAAGAAATAACTCGAAACTCCACATAAATGTCCTCGCCACAACTATAAATTCAACTTGTGTCACCTCTAGGGAGTTTACACGTTCATTAATAATGCTATCGCCTATAATGACATTACCTCCAAAAATGTTGCATCGTTCGCTCTCATTACATTTCAGATTACCTTAATAAACTCCATTTTTTCTTACATGATCATTTCAAATGACTGTTTTTGTTTAGAAACACGCATCTGTGTACAGCATGGTCGCGACATCGCAATTATTCTGCGCATGCGCGCAATCTTAAGTTGTGCTAATTGGAAATACGAGTCTGGAATGTGTGGTGTGTGACATTTAAATAAGAGTATGGGTGGAAAACTTGCTGGGTCAATAATAATGCCAGGATTACTAATGCACGCAATTAATGTGCATTAATAGAACTTTCAGAAGGTCATGACAGTATTAATGAACGTGTTCAGTTCGCTAAAGAAACCAATACTGTCCGAAAATTATACTTGAGCATTACATCTTCAACGTTGGTAGGATGGTAAAAATGCAACCAATTCAATTCAATACCCTACAGTTAGCACATGCAGTGCCATGGAGGGGGGGCCTGCGGGGATGTATATTGCATCAAGTACAATCTGCTTAGGAATCCCGATTTTGCTTATTCAGCGTTTGCAGTATGGACAAAAAGCCAGCTATTGTGCAATATTGTACCATGATGTTCTTGTTCTGCCGCGAAGCATCTTGGGAAAATGGGACAAACGCATAAACACCTTTTCACAACTCATGATTCATCGGGAAATTGAATGCTCAATGCGGCGCTCATATCCCCCCGATAATGGGGCTAACTGGAGATATTTCAGGGTTATTTATCCTGTCTGGGATGGCAAAGCACCATTATGAGAGGGGTACACATGTTTAGGGTCAAAGGCCAATTGAAAATAAGTTTGCCAACGCCAGGATATCGCACAAAGCGGGTCATTCACAAAATTATTTCACCGATGTGGGACGCTAGTCCAGGGTGAGTCTAATAACCCCATCGATTGTTGTTTTCTTTGGCCGAATTGGCTCTGGGCAGCCATGTGGCTTCCCTCGTCCCTTTCAACGCCACGAGGGGGAGCGCCTCAACACTGACCCTAGTTATTTGGACCATACGTTGAGCCCCTGACCAACCTTAACCCCCTGGTGAGTCCAGCCAAAGAATGCTGGCCAGGCTGACCAGTTGCTCGAGAACGTTTTGCCCACCCAATGGACCCCCACGGTGAGCATCCCCTCCCTTAGCCCAACCCCCCACCCGCCCGCAACCCATTCTTCCGCTCGGGTGCGCACTCGTACCCGCTTTTCAAAAAGCAGTGTTTTGGCCCCCAAAAGTGGGTTCTTGACCATGTTCTTGAATGCATGACGCCCTGAAGAAGGCGGAGGATGGAGCAGGTTGATACCTGCCAGCGATTTGCACCTATCAAGATGTCAACCCGAGTTGGAGATGAAAAGCATCACCCCTGAAACGGTTCATGCCGCCGCAAAAGTGGGTAAATTAGCAATCTCTGGAAAAGATAAATTTAGACTTTGCTTCGGTGGTCCTTCAATGCAACCCCCTACCAATTTATCGTTTTGGCGTCGACTCAAAGCCACCTTTTCAACGTGAAACCGAATGAGGCATATACACTGTATCTTGCTTCAAGTGAGCATCATCTCCAGCAGGTGGCAGCATCTCTGATCAGACTTTCAGATTCATTGTATATGCATTGTTGCATCAGGTTCATCTGCAATAACTTTGGAAATTATTTAAAGTTTTTGAACTTGTGGAGTTCTTTAGAAAATGTTGATGTTAATACTTTGCAAAATTTAACAATAAAAACTGAAACTGTATTAGTCGACATGTATTAATGCCTTCAAAAGTAAAAAACGAACAACGGACCGCGCGCTGCTGAACTACTTTATCCTAGAAGCCCATCTTTGCTTTCAAATTTTAACCACGTGTAATTTCTGAAACATATCTTTTAATGTTGAAATGTGTTCAGGAATGATAAACATATACAGTGCAAAAGAATTTATCCAACAGGTTTCATGAAAATCCATACAGCTGTTTTTTACTGATTGCGGTAACTGAAAGAGCACCCCTCGAACATTAGCTTCTGGTTGACTGCTCAATGACTGCTGCTCATTGGTTGATTTTGTTGCAACTAACTAAAATACTGTACATTTGCAATTTCGAACATTTTACACCCTGTGTCTTCCTAAACTCTAGGCTAACCATACCTACTGTAGGAACATTGTGTAGAACATCCCCAGTTAACAATTCATGAGCAACCTCTTCGAGCCGTCATCGCTCTTTCATGGTCAGCTTTTAAAAAAAGTTCAAAAACGTATTTAGATAGAGATAGAGAGCCTCTCTAGATAGAGACTGCCAACAGCGCCCTCTTTACGGAAAATTCTTATAAAAGCTTATATATATAGCTAGAGAGTGGAAGAGGTTTATGGGCACTTAACGCTAATGAGCATTAAAGGCAACACAAGAAACATGACCGAACTGTACGTCCCCAGATTAGGAGAACATTTGTTTGGAATTTAAAGAAATTTTTAAGCATTATTTCGGAAAGTATCCCGTTTTCAATGGCGTCGAGATGGCTTTCACGTTGCACGTGCGTCCAACTTCCTTCCAGAGTTGGTCATAAATTGAGAGGGCGATAAATCCACGATTTAATCCTTTGCAGGTGAGATACGGGTCTAGAATAAACTCAAATACACGTACGTGTACTCTAATGTCGCAAAAGTCGTGAACGGAAAAAGGGGGATGCTTTTCGTAGTGAAAAGTCAAATTGTTGTTTCATGAAATGCCTCGTAAATCAAACCGGAAGTCGCGCTGGCGGACGTGATTTGAAATCGAAACTAGACATGTTCGTAAGCATAGGTTTGGCTAATAAATTGTGGCCACAAAAGTTGTTTAATAAAATTAATTGCCACCACGAAGAGACACGTTTGGTTACAAATGTGAAACTAACGATGGTCATTTGGGAGAAGGGATTCTCCAGTGTTTTCTTCTCTAAATTATTCCAGGTGACAAGTTTTAGGGTCGCAGCGGGAGGGTTGTCGTGGACCCCCGGCCTACAAACACATTGAAACAGATCATGAAAACAATAATAAAAAAAAATGGTCATCATTTATATGCATGGCTTATCGACTGTAGGTCAACTCGTTCTTCTTTTTCCAACTTGCAGGTACCGGTATATTTGCAGAAATGTATTTTTTGCACAGGAATCCCCCAAACATTTCATTTTCAATTTCCTTGACTTTTCCAGACTTTTAAACATGACAATGTTAAAATTGATATAGGCCAATGTTATCCACAATTTTGCAAAATTGACACAGGACAATATTCAAAATTTTGAAAAATGTATCCTCGGAAATGGGCCTTGAGCTAACGACGTGGAATAGAAACATTGGTTTTGGACTGAGACAACTTTAATACATTGAATTCCTTGACTTTTTTAGTCATTCTTCCCTGAATTTTCCAGGTTTTTCAGTTTTTTAGGTCTAGAGGAACCCTATTGTTATGAAAATGTTTTTGAAAATACATTTCGGAAAAAAGGATTTTTAGCTTTCAAGTATATTTAAAAAATATTAAAAATATGATTAGATTGGAACAGTCAAGTTACATTTACATAAGTGTATAAATGTATTACATAAATGTATTTTAAAATGTATTCAAAATATCCGAAAAATGCATTCTTGAGATGAGATTTCATAAGAAATTTTACAAAAACATTAAAATACATTTCCACTGTATGCAATAAAATTGCAATTACAAATTCATCTAAAAAATATATTTTTGAAATTTAGACTTGTTAGTAGAAATATTACTGCTGATTATTATCTTGTTATCAACGTATCGCGTTCACACGCACACTTGACTTTATTGACAAACAATGATCTACTTTGGTCTTATGATTTAAAAATTACACTGTAAATATTAAATTTTGATGTGATTTAAATTCATTGTATTTAACAAAATATTTGTTCGTCATACAGTTTTCTAAATTTATTGGAATAACCACTAAGCAAAAGCTATTTGTAAATAGAAGTTTTATAATATTTTTAAAGATACATTTTTTCACATTGCATTGTTGAATAATGCTTTTTTAAATGCCTTACTGCATGAATAATGCTTTTTAAATGCATTACTGAAGACGTTTTCCTGAATGGCTTTGTAGTTCATCGCTAAAAATTACCTTATAAAATAAATTTTCATCCAAATATATTCTACAAAACATATAATGAAACAAATGTATTAAAAAGTAAAAACTATGCACGCATAAATATATAGTAAATGATTTTGTAAAATACTTTGCATATGAAAAATATATTCTTAATGTATCACAAGGTATTTTTATTTATATGTGGGAAGATGGCGGTTACTGCTGGCAATTGGTAATTCACTGGATGACTTCATGCTGGTTGAATCCGACCATAAAACCAGAATGGCTTATGCAGGTCGAGGATACTCTCGAGGATTTAATCCTGATGAACACTGCAGGATTCCTGTCGGATTCGTGAGTTTCATTTTAATCGTTGTTTTGTTTCTTCTAAAACCGGGCGACCACCTAGGTGCTGTCTGGCATTTTGTAATGCAATCTTCTTCTTACGGTCACCATTTGAAAGTTTTAATGTAACGTTTGTGAAAAATCCACAAGTTAAACGTCCGGGTAAACACAGACTCATTGGATTTTATCCCGATCCATCATCTGGTTGACAACCACGGCGTCCAGCCGACGTCTACCTAATTAACAATACAAATATTTTCGAAAGTTCACTTCGTTTTGGAGTGGAGTAACCCCCCATACTCTGAAAGTGCTTCAGACAATGGTTGCTTCCATGACGACACTGAGTGTCACCTCTTGAGATTCATCCTCGATTCGCAAATCGGGCAAATGTATTTGTCAACTGTTCTGCTGGAGACAGTTTTTGCAGTGGAAAGTATACAATGTAAATGGCCATCATTTATTCTTTATCAGTCCTCGATGACCACAAAGACATCAATTAATTCGATGTCCACAAACCGTCAGAAAGAGGACATTCTAGTTGTCATGTCCACGAACCAGGTTAAAGGTAGCGCCATCCAACGACTGAATAGAACAACGAAAATATGAGTTCAGAGCAACAAGAAATTGTACTGACTTCTAGAGAGCCAGCTCAATGTGTGGTTTGTCACACGTCTCGTTTCGAAATGTCTAATAGCAATATTTTAACATTCTAAACCAAAATAAGATTTTTAAAGTTTCCAAAAAAAAAAAAATACCCGCGCAGGCGCGCATGCGTAGAAAGCATTGTTTGCACATGGTGAAATGGTATGCGAAGCTTACTAAGAAACGCAATCCGATAAAAGTTGAAAAATTATCAACGTAAAATTTAAAAGTTGATGCGATCGACATTAGGGATACTCAGACAGAAAGTTTACGAATCGTATTTTGGCGACCATGAAGTCAAGCGTGAAAAATCTACACTCTCATATTGAAAAAAATCACTCCAGGTATAATCAGAGGTTTATAATCGATGAATAGATTGTACATTCGTTTTACACGAGTGATTTCACAATTTGTCAAGTTTCGATCTGAGTACCCTTATTATCACGTTTCTTACAGTAGAATTGCGATTTTAACGACACTTAGGGATCCCAAAAAGTTCTTAAAATAGAAGGTACCTGAATTCGAATGGTATTAAAAATGCAAAAATGCAATTGGCACTGACCTGTGTAATATTATATTTGAGTTTCCACTATATAACAACCATTTTTCCAACTAATTTGTGGAAATTCTCCGTTCCATAGCAGAACAGAAAACTAACAATTATCCCCCTGCATGAGGAATTGAGTTTATAAAAAAGGGAATATGTAATTTTAGTTCGCAACTCGGAGCAAACCATCCGTTGAAAGCTGTTTTCGTAGCAAAATAAAGCACTTAAATAAATTTAAAAAAAATCCGCCCGCCCCTTAAAACTTAAAAATTTGGTTTAGCAATAGTGTATTTTAAACAATTTTAAAAATGTCCCGTCCTCTACACTACACTGATCTATTTTTAGGACGTTAAACAAGGAATCAATTTCCAATGGCCTACATTTTAAAATGTCGATTTTATTCAAATTAAAGGTTTTTTTTATTTAAGAAAATCTTTTATGTAAATAGCCCGAATATATCCATTTTCAACAGAAAAACTAATTGAAATAACATCCCAAACTCAAAATCTTGACAGAATGTTTAGCTTTCTCCCCCACCTGGTCACATTTCCAAAATATTACTCGCCATGCACGAGGCCACAAAGCTCTTAATTCCTTCCTCAAATAAACACAGTGCAAGTACGTTTAGTATAGAAATATACCTTGATCTTTATTTAAAATCCTGTTTAGAATTTAAGGATTACCGTAAAGTTTTTGAAATTTACATTGCAGGTATGGCATGCCGTCCGACTGCCACACTAAGACTATTTTTGCGAAAATGCATACGCCTTTTAAAGTTTTTGTAATCTCAGACAATGGCAACTCGATATGTCTTAAATACTCCTAAAACTCGTTGCTGGTAATTTATGGTCACGTGCTCGCACGGGCTGGGGTGTGTGCCACAATGTGCAGTATATCCAGGACATGTATTTGTTGATGACCACCAACTGTTAGCCGTTCTTATTCCTCCAAGATGGGCGTTGTGGAATTGTTCGCATTATATAAGACATAAAAATACAATTGAAGAATCTTTGTAGTTATGCTAATGGAACAATTAATTTGATACAGAGAGGCAATACTCCTTCCAGAACCCTTTCCCTCTCGCTCTTTAGGCGTCTCTCATGAATTTTTAAAACGAGAAGGGCGAGGAAGGGGTTCGCTTGCAGACCAACACCCATCAAAACTCAAAATTGGTTTTTTTAAAATTTAAGATTCTAAATTACACGGTGTTGGGCAAATCGGGTTTCCTCCAGCCAAATGTACCAAAGACGAATCCACCTTACAGGTCATCAACAGGAAATGCTGATGAAAATGGCATTTTTAAATGTGTTTGCACCTCCTCGGGACTTTCTGGGAAATTGTGGCGCACGTGCTGCTGAATTCCATCTTTTTTTTGTTTTTTCAGGATGTAAGATTGATTTTAAATTCACTAAATCACCACCCAGCATAGAACTATGGCGCGGTTGTTGCATCGAAGGTGTAGTTTTCATATACATAGTTATCCCAGACCTGGAAAAGTCAGAAAACTTGAAAATTTCCTGGGAAGTCAAGGAATAATGAATTATTTTGAAAAAGTCAAGGAAATTCAACGTATTAATGTTGTATAGAATTCAAAATTAATGCTTCTACGGTGTTAGCTTGGGGCGTATTTTCAAACTTAAAAAAAAGTACAAATTTGCAAATTTTTTACCAATTTCCGAGGACAAATTTTCAAAATTTTGACAGTTTCCGAATACAAGCTTGCGAAGTTTTCCTCGTTTTCTGATCACAAATTTATGAAATTGTCCACGTTTTCCGATCACAAATTTAGAAAACTTTCAAGTGATCTCTAGCATATATTCGAATAATTTTGAAAGGTTTTCGAGGAGAAATTATCTTTAAAAACATAAAATTATCTTAAAAAGGTTAAAACATGAAAAAGTCAGGAAAGTTGACTATTAAATTTTTGGGGGAACCCCGATAAAACTCTCGAAGATTTTTTAAAAAAGTTCCTTATTCAAAACCCCATAAACTGTTTACGACATAATTATGTTTATGTCATTATCGGATACCTTGTTTTCTAAAAAGTTTTGTTATACAATGTAATATAATATAGGCTACTTTTCCGAATAGGCAAATCATAGAATTTTCCAAAACATAATGTCTAATTGGCATTAATGCCCCAAAATTTGTGGCACGCAACATCCTCGAGACCCTTGGTCGGAGGGGTGATGCACATCGCCACGGGTCACCCAAAAAGGACAGATTTGTAACCTCATAGGGTCACATTTCAGCGATGTAACACTATATCGTAGTGCCCGTGCCCAATGCTAGTTCCTGCTTTTTGGGATTTGGAGAGTGCCGATTTGCCTGATGGCGCCGAGATAACTGGCCTTCATGACAAATGATGCACCTCCAAGACGATGACCATGACGATGGTGGTCAACAAGGCGACATAAACCATACAGGATCATATTGCTTTTCCGTTTGACCTGTGTATCATTCCTTGAATGTCCTTTTGGCTTTCAAGATGGCCGCAGACTGCCAAGGTTGATTTGTGGCGGTGTCTGTCCCAGACTCTGTGGACGACCCGCACTTCTTACCTGAGCGCCGTACCTGGAATTGACGTCA
>JAQGBX010003373.1:0-17504 GCA_034698745.1 Megaphyllum sjaelandicum
TTTTCATAACCTGCATTTTCGCAAGGGTCATGAAAATTGGTTGGAAAATGTGCATAGAGCTTCCACTAAAGAATCGTAAAGTTTCAAAACCAAATAATGGATCCATAAAATACAAAATAGCACTTTAAAATGCACTTAATTAGGCATGGGTCGCATGGTTTTACAGCAAGTGTGCTGTTCCTTAAAGAGATTTCCTGATCTTGCCACAACGAGGTTAACAAAAAAAAAGTGATTTTACCTATCCAGGAAGATTAATATGCTGCCAAAAGAAACCACAACAGAACATTTTAGTTGCTTTTATTCTAAAGTGTAATTGCTATGGTATGGTTTTATCAGCTCGTCAGACCATAATTAAAAATGTTCTGAGGAAAAGAAAAACGTGTGCCGCCCCCTTGAAAGGTCTTCCCAGCTGAACACACTGAAACCATACAGGAAAGCCACACATAGCGCAGGGTTCCCCTAGACCTGGAAAAGTCAGGAAAGTTGAAAATGTCTGGAAAAGTCAGAGAAGAATGGCTTATTTTGCAAAAGTCAGGGAAATTCACCGTAGTTATGGTGATCCAAAATTAATACTTCTACATGGTTAGCTCAGGGCCTATTTTCGGGGTACATATTTGCAAAATTTTCCGCGTTTTCCGAGTACAATTTGCAAAATTCTCCACGTTTGCCGAGTACAAATTTGCAAAATTCTCCACGTTTGCCGAGTACAAATTTGCAAAATTTTCCACGTTTTCAGAGTACAAATTTGCAAAATTTTCCACGTTTTCAGAGCACAAATTATCAATATTTTCCACGTTTTCCGTGTACAAATGTGCAAAATTTCAAGGTTATCCGAGTAGACATGTGCCACATTTTCCGTGTCCAAATTTGCAAAATTCTATAGGTTTTTCGAGTGGAAAGTTTCAAACGTTTTCCGGTTACAAAATTGTAAAATTTTTAAAAAATAATGCGAAATTTTACAATTTTTTTTTAAAAAAAACTGTTTTCAAAATTGTCGTTGGTAAATTTTGAAAAACATTTTCCAGTGTCGATTTTGCAAAATATATCAATTTTCGCATGTTTTGCAAAGTTTCTAAAACCTGGAAAACTCAGGAAAATAGAAAATGAAGTTTCTGGGGAACTCTGTAGCTTTCATACATTTTGTTAGTCATTTTATATAGCATGTGTTTAAATTTACATAAATGCAATTTAAACATGAACAGGCTGCAATGAACTTATAAATCACCCGGTATTAAATGACTATTAAAAAGGCTTGAAATTTTCTGCATCTGCATGTAATAAACAAACGTTGTAGGTGCTACCAGTCCTTGAATTAGGCTCGTCATACCGTCATACGTATTTCATTTTGATGTCACCAACTTCTTATCTCCACCCGAAAGAGTTCGTATAATGTTACCAAATTTTCTGAAAGTGCGTACATTTATCTCGTCTTAGGTCGAGCGCCTGGTCATATTACACGAAGAAGCTGAAGATGGGAACGCTATGCCAGATTTGGAAAGGCCTGTCCATGCTGTTAGCAAGGCCGTCACCAACTTGATCAAAGTCGGAAGGGAGACCATCAGCAGTAGCGATGATGTCATCCTCAAGCAGGACATGCCAGCAGCGCTGCATCGCGTGGAAACTGCGTCCAAACTTCTGGAGGAGGCTTCAGCCATGTTGAAAGCTGACCCGTACTCGGGACCGGCGCGCAAAAAGCTCATTGAGGGATCCAGAGGTAGGCTAACTGTAGTCGATATTTTTAGTTTAAATACTTAATTAGACATGGGTCACATAGTTATACAGTAAGTGTGCAGTTCCTTTAAGAGATTTCCTGATCTTGCCACGATGGGGTTAACAAAAAAAAGTGATTTTACCTATCCAGGAAGATTGATATGCTGCCAAAAGAAACAACAGCAGAACATTTTAGTTGCTTTTATTCTAAAGTGTAATTGCTATGGTATGGTTTTCTGAAAGGCAAGTTGAACACCTCAAGGCCATGTAAGAAGCAACCAAGCTCCTTCAATAACTTTGACTTAATGGCTATCACTTACAAATGGAGGAAGTTGGCATATGTGCAGCCGCTATGGGGTGTCCGATAGACGGCAACGACTGAAGCGGAAAATAATTATTAAATTTTGCAGAAAATATGTCCTGGAAATAAATGCTGTCTATATACGTTTAAGTTTTTTCAAAAGATGTAGAAGGTAGCAGACAAGTCGTGCAATACTTAATTTATTGCAGAAAATGTGCTGCAGCTCTAAATATCGAGTGTCTCTGGTGGGATTCATTGCGATTAAGACGGGTAGCTCAATGAATGGGCCTGTTTTAAAAATTTAATGTGTCTGGTAATTCAAGTAAGGCGAGGAAATCTTTAACGTAACCACCGAGGTGGTAGAACCTGTCATTCCAATCCACTTATACAACTCCGAGCCCATTCGAATCCATTCTGTTGGTCTTATTTCTTGCATGCCATTAGACGTTGGAACTCTCTTCCGAAAGATAGCCTGCTGAGCTTCACGAAATTCAATTTTGCAATGATATTAATCAAAAATATTTAATTAAATTAATTACGTTAATTAAAAAACCGCACATTATGAAATGCATTTTTTGTAAGATTCCGATTTGTAGGCAACATCTACAGTTCTAAACTACAGTGACGAAGTGACCGAACATTAAAATTCTGATGATGACGCCATTCATTACAATTCTGATGATTAGTCGTTTTGATGGTGACGTCATTCATTGAAATTCTGTTGAATGATGTCATCATTGCTATGCAGCCCCACGTAGTTTTCCTTATTATCTGTTCAGTCATACTTCCTTAATTAAGGAGCCCCATTCTCGTTTTGATGTCAGCCTCTGACAACATGATCTTGCCTTCCTCTTTTCTTTGGGTACCGCTGACCATTCAAAGCATAATAGCTTTTTCAAGGGAAAATTCGTACAAATATGACATGACAAAAAGTATAGATCAACCTAAGCTTGGTGATTGTTGCTTATAGTGATACTCCTGGTTTGATGCGATCGAGTACCTCCACATTGGTAATTTTGGTTGTCCAATGTATCTGTAATAGCTTCCTACAGCTCCATAGTTCAACAGCAAAGACTTCATTCTTATCCCTTTTTTTCAGCATCTAACATTCACAACCATACATATCCATGGGGAAGATGATGGCCTTAATCAGTCGGCACTTAATTGGTGCGAACTCTGAGATCTGTGCTCTTCTAGATCTATCCCATTGAGGTGCGACTCAGAGCCAGTCTTCTCTGTATTTACAGGCCTGGTGGATTCATCACTAAGGACAAACAGTGATCCCAGAAAGACAAAATATCCACTTTCTCAATTTCTTTATTGTTGATTAGGAGCTTCAGATAAGTATTATCTGCTTGTTGTCATAATGTTTGACACAGTAAAAAGCCATGCTATAGTGGTTGAAGAGCATACAATGTCCTTTTGTACTCTCGAACCTTTTCCATAATCCAGCAAAGATTGGCAACATGGTCACGTGTACCACTACCTGCCTTTATGGAAACCACCCGGAGCGTGTAATTCGGCCTTGTCGTTCCCTTGTAGATCGACGCTCTATATAGTAGATAACCTTCATCAAAATCTTGCTAACATGGGATATCAGGGCAATGATTCGCTAGTTAAACAATCATGAGTGCCGCTGTTCTTTGGGATTGTGATGAACTTCAGACTGGACCAATCCTTAGGCCATTAGGGATTCCATCAATCCCTGGATCTTTCCTACATGTCAGTTGGTTGAGGGCCCAATCCACTTCTGCTAGAATCCAAGGGGCTGATTCCGATAAACCATTCTCTGTGATAACTTCATGCGGGATTGGGTGTGCATATACAGTACTTCTTCTGTGTGTTCCGCCAGAGACAGTCTAGACCTCTTTCTGGTCGAACAATTCAGTCTCTTCTTGTTTCCCGATGGTTCCCGTCTGAGAACAGAATGGGTTGCGAATTCTTTTTTTGCCTGAGCAAAAAGGACTCGTGTGTGTCCCTTATGTTTTCTTTACTCTTCAAGAACTCTCCTTGCAGCGCGAATGTCGAGGAACATATGAAATTTAGTCGTCTGGCAATTTTGTTTTTGACCTGCAGCTTTGGCTTTCCATCTTTTATCAGCAATGTCAATGGTTTCGTCATCCACTTGCTTGTTTTCCCTGGCTTCTTATAAGGGATAGGACTTAACATTTAAAAACAGGCAACTCAAACTAACTCAAAGACGATACTTGACATTGTTTACACTATTTTATAGGGTTTTTACCTCCATCCCCCCCGACCTGTAAATCCTGGAAAAGTCAGGGAGAAGTCAGAGAAGAATGGCTTATTTTTAAAAAGGCAGGGAAATTTAACGTAGTCATGTTGTTGCGATCCAAAATTAATGCTTCTACATGGTTAGCTCAGGGCCCATTTTCTGAGCAAAATTTTACACGTTTTCCGAGTACAAATTTGCAAAATTTTCCGCGTTTTCCTGTGACAAAATTTAAAAAATTCCCACTTCTCCCGAGGACAAATTTGCAAAATTCTCCACGTTTTCCGAGGGCAAAATTGATACGTTTCCCACGTTTTTCTAGGACAAAATTAAAAACCCATGTTTCCCGAGGACAAAGTTGCAAAAGTTTCCACATTTTCCGAGTAGGCATTTTTTTTTTAAATTTTTCTATATTAATTTTCAAAATTGTCATTAGTAAATTTTGCAAAATGGAAAGTTTTGTCATTGTCACTGGTTACTGAAATTTTTTTAAAGCCTGGAAAAGTCAGGGAATTTGAAAATGAAATTTCTGGGGGAACGCTGTTTCCTTAATTATCTCATCGTTTTCTTTTTTTAATTATAAATTTAGAGATTGTCCGTGACAGTCCATCCCTAAATATGATATTCATGTAGACCTCGTTTATCTGAAAAGTATTTGCGTTGTACATTTCAGCGCGTTTTTCAATTTCATTAACTTCTGATATATGAAAGTTTTGCTGCGGTTTACTTTCGAAAACTCCTGTTGTGTTCCAAGTCCCTTTCATTTCCTAAATCCACTGATGGTGTTGTCTGTCCAAGGATGGTAGAGGTACTACAGTAGGCCTACATGTACAATTTCATTGCTTTATAGTATGAACTCTGGACCCAATTGTTACCTTCTAGTGCAAACATCGGCTATGTTTCTATTTGGTGTAGCCATAACTTTTGATAACAGTTGTCGACTGCAACGCAATCTAGATAAGAGTTAGACAATATTATTTTCCTGAAACCAAAATTCCACTATGAATTTTTCGACTGCCAACGTCCAATTTTCCTACAGAAATGTTCGAGAAAAAATCTCCTGGATATAATTTGCACTCCAATGACTTAACAAATTCGTCTTCCTCTGATGATGGTGTTGGGCAGTTTTGTTGGCCCATAGAGGAGAGTAGTAAGTACTGCATTTGCAATTGATAAGACACGCATGTACATCTAGGCGTGTCTTATATAAGGAAATAATGGCGAAATTCGTAAGAAAATGTGCAATGTTATTTTGGTTTTTCAATTTGTCTTCGTTTCATCTTTGAAAGTTTTATTTGGTATTTTTTTTTTTTTTTAAATTTTGTTCTCCAGCAGTGTTGCGCATTAGTTGAATAAATTTTCAATCATGGCTAAAATTGACAACTAAAAATGTCATTCTTAAATTAAAATTACTAATTTAGTCGTTAATCGTCAATCAAATTCTAGCATTAGTCGCTGGATCAGAATAAAATATTAACTGAATAAAATGTTCAATCATGACTAGAATGAATGACCAAAATTGTTGACTTTTTAATTTTTTGATTGCAGATTTTTCAGCAATATTGCTAATTTTTGGACAATTTGCCAAATTTATATTTTGACAATATTGCAGATTTTCGACGTTTAGGGAGATTTTTTTCGATGTTTTTTTAAATGTTACGACAATTTTTCAAATTTCTTAAGTGTTTTCTGGTTTGCCTCCTTGTCTGGTAAGCTGAAAAGTGCCAAGTGGTTCATCACGCCACCGTAAACTGGCTTTGGTGGGACTCGAACCGAGGACCACAGAAACAACGTTCCTTATTTTTCAAATTGTGAATAAATTCGAAAATTTTCTAAAAAGTTGCAAAATTGTGTAAAATTCGAATTTGTTTTTCAGAAATTGCTTAGATAGTTTAGAAGTTCTATGATGTTCCAAGTTCATCATAGTTCATAGGTGATAGATACAAAGAAAGACAGCTATTCTTTGCATATAAGACTAGGCCTACTGACTAACGAATATTAGTCTGATTAGTCTAGAAAACGACTAATCAATCATCAATCGGAAGAGCCATGGCTAATGACCAACCGACTTAGTCGTTAGTCATGAGTAATACATGAATGATTAGTCATTAGTCTTGATTGATCAATCTATTAACAAATGCCCATCTCGGTTCTCCAGGACTTTTTTTTTTCCTAAAAAGTCAGCATTTGAACTATATGGCTTAAAATCTTGCGAAAATAAGTGCAGTGAATTCTTTTTCTCAAGTATTTGGTTAATTCTGTCTGATCATGCATTGATCAGCTTACTTTCAAATTACTTCAAAAACAAAATGAAATGTAGTTTTTTAACCGGAATTTTTTTCAAGAATTTAATTTTCAAACTCGAAATATGAAGATACCTTAATTGATATTCAGCAAATTAGGTGGCTAAAATTTGCATTTCAGTGACAAATTCTTGTAAATGTATATGTAAGGCGCGTAAAAAGCCAAAGCCAGCATAATTCATAATCTTTGATCGCCATGATCATCGACTGCGAAAGTAATCACCTGAAGTTTGAAAATCTCAGTGGTCAAACTAAGGTAATCTAATGTTTGTCCCATGGGTAAGAAGGATATGTACATCTTTAAATGGACAACAAGAAGAATGGCTTTGGAGTGTTGCTTCCACCATTTTTTTTTTGTAATTTTGATTCTTGTCTAGATTATTTTGTTTCAGTATTTTTGATTTGTTTTATAAAGCGTTTTTTTTAGAAATATTTTCGTCATAATTAATGTTCTTAAATTTATCAGGTACAGATTATAGTTTTAATTTGTTGCACGTTAATAAATATTATGATTTCATTGTTAAACATTGGTAACCATTATCCTTTCATTTGGAACATTTCGTTTATAATACCTGTTTAGGGATCGATGTTGGTATTTGTTATATTATTTCTTTGAAACTGAAATGACTGTTGTGCTTTGGTTTTAAACAGTATTTTTGAATTTGTCTAATTTTATCTTAAGGCATCCTCCAGGGAACATCAGCACTGCTACTTTGCTTCGACGAGTCAGAGGTTCGCAAAATCATCCGGGAATGCAAGAAAGTGCTCGACTATCTGGCCGTGGCCGAAGTAATCGAGACTATGGATGATCTAGTGCAGTTTGTCAAAGATCTCAGTCCCTGCTTGAGCAAGGTGTCACGTGATGTGGATTCCCGTGAGAAGGAACTGACCCATCAGGTCCACAGGGAGATCCTGGTGCGCTGCTTGGACCAGGTAAAGACATTGGCACCAATTTTGATTTGTGGAATGAAGATCTTCATCCAGATTCTGATGCAAGGTGAGAATTTTGCAGTTTTATACAAGTAGGTCTTTTAATTAAACAGCTTAAATCAATTGTGAAACTTTTGTACCTAAGGTGGCAAAGGCCTGGATGAGGCTGGTGAAAATCGCAACTATTTGGCCCAGCGCATGACAGATGAAATCAATGAGATCATCCGTGTTCTGCAGCTGACAACTTATGATGAGGAGGAATGGGATGCTGATAATCTGACCGTTATGAAGAAAGCTCAGGTAGGCATATTTAAATTGTTTTAAAATCGTTCACAAGATCTTTGTGTTTTTTGTGTGCACAATTTCTGAGTTTCTGATGAAAGTTATGTTGCAATGGGGATTTTGAAAACTGGCAAATTTAATTGTAACGTCCCCATTTTAAGTCCATTCAAGAATTTTCAGGGTTACCCATTCCTGGAAAGCCTGGAAAAGCCAGGGAAGAATGGCTTATTTAAAAAATGTCAGGGAAATTCAACATATTAATGTTTCCACGTGGTTGGCTCCGTGCTAAATTTTCAAAATTTTTAAACAATTTCAGAGGCCAGTTTTCAAATTGTTCTACCTTTTCCGAGGACAAACTTGCACATTTTTCAACGTTTTCTGAGTATAAGTTTGCAAAATGTCCAACTGTTTCCGAATACAATTTGCGAAATTTTCAACAGTTTTCGAGGACAAATTTGAAAAATTTGCAAACGTTTCGTATTATAAATGTGCAAGATTCCTAACCTTTTCCAGCACAAATTTGCAAAATTTTCAACTGTTTTCGAGTGCAGATTTGTAAAATTTTTAACACTCTCCAAGGAGAAATTTGCAAAATTTTCAACAGATTCCCACGACAAATCTTCAAAATTCTGAACCTTTTCAGAGTACACATTTTCAGAATTTTCTGCATTTCCCGAATACAAGTTTTTCACATTTTCAAAAATTTGTCATGCTAATTTTGTAATATTTTGAACATTTTTCAAAATGTCGTTAGTAAATTTTGCAAAATATTGAATGTTCTCCTGTGTCGATTTTGTAAAATTGTCGATAACATTGGCTTATTTCCATTTTGATATTTTTCGTTGGTCAGGGAATTTTTGTTTATGTACTTTCAAAAGTCAGGGAAGTTGAAAATTAAATTTTTTGGGGGAACTTGCTTTAGTTTCTAAACTACCTTTTCAATAAAGCCCCAAAAATCTCAAGCAGAGTGCTTTGAGTAACGTGTATTGTTTGTCCAATCCTGAATATTTTTAATAATGATCATGAGAAAGAAAAAGGATAACCTTAGTATAATTTAAATTAATTTTTTTGCAATATTTTTTGCTACTCATTAAAAAATTACCTTCCTTTTTTTTGAAAAATGATTTACAAGAGATTTAAGCCTCGTTTTTTTTTTTGTTTATTTGTTGATAATTTTGTTAATCCATCAGCAAAATTTCTAGTAACTTATGGTACACAATTACACATTGCATCCAATTTCACTCCCACTTTTGAAGACTTCATTTTTGATAATAATTGTCATCTTAATTCTTAAGACTGGGTCAAAACACTTTTTAAAATATGTAGGAATATCGTTTATACTGGCATTGTGAACTTAAACATTTTGCTTGAAGGTGAATTTTAGAAAAACCTTTATGGTTTCCTTTATAAAAGATGCTGATTTAAGTACATGTATTTGCAACATTAATATTTTCACCACTACAGTGTATACTCAGAAAACTAGCACTTGAATATTACAAAACTTTTTTACATGGTAGAATGGTTAGTTTGCTTCTTGATGTTGTAGTCTGCAAGATTAAGGTGTTATTAGTTTTTTATATTTCATTCTAAAATAGAGCAGTTGAAGTTAATCATCACTCGATAAATAAGTGAAGCTTACATATATTGTTAATGTACATTTATTTTCTCAGTGCTTTAAATGTGATACAAGTCCTTTCATGGTAACATTATTGAAAAAGCTTATAGAAATTCACTCCTGCAATCAACCCACGTTTTAATTTGTTGGTTACACCTATATTTTTTATGTATAGGAGGTTCAGTAGCAATGTCATAATTTTTTGACCAATTTTATTAGAGTGGAAACTAGTCCGTCGAACTAAGAATTTGAAAATTGTATTTAAGGAATTCAGCTGGGAAAACTACAAATTATGGCAAACTCTTCTCTGGCTAAGCTGTTTGTGTACTGTAATTGCAATAAAAAATGAATAAGTTAAGCTCGAAAAGTTAATAAATAGAAATTAGAAGAATAAAAAATAAATAAAAATTAACGTTTTTTTATTGCATGCATCAGTCCTTCCAATTTTTGTTCCTTTTAATTTCCTTTTAAATGCCATCATTTAACATTACTGGTCCATGGATATTTAACATGTGATTAATAGAATCATTAAATAAAATTTTATAGATGCATTCATTTTCTCATTTATTTAAACTTTCATTGCAGAATGCTATTGGAAGCAAGTTACAAGCGGCACAAGATTGGCTTGGAGATCCTCTGGCGCTTAAAGGGGGACTAGGTTTGTTTCAGCATATCAAGTTTTTTTGAACATGCTTTTCAACAATATTTTGATTTGTTATTTATTGTTCACTTTCTTTTTCAGGAGAGAAATCTTTGCGCCAAATTTTGGATTATGCACAGCGGGTTGCTGAGCGCAGCTTGCCACATGATAGGGATGTGATTCGAAAGATGGTAGGGGACATCCAGTCCATGACTGATGCCCTTTGCGAGCTGAGGCAGGATGGGAAGGTATGGCTATGAACAATTTCAAAAAATAGCAAACCGTTGCTGACTGCTATCCATAATTTTTTCAAAATTGAATTTCTTTCAATTGATTCAAAATTTGTTAAAATCTACATCGTGTTCAAACAGTTTAACATTTTTTAAAAATATTGTAACCTGTGAGTTTAAAAAAAATTGAGTATGTGAAATTTGTCAAACTTTCTACGTTTTCCGAATACAAATTTTTAAAATTTTCAAAAATTTGTTCATGAAATTTTTAAAAGTATTCTTTGTTAGTTTTTCAAATTTTTCGAAATTGCCATTAGTAAATTTTGTAAAATATTGAATATTTCCCTGTTTCGATTTTTGTATCGTGGATAACGTTGACATATGTCAATTTCGACATTGTCATTGGATGAAAATCCAGGGAAGTTAAATATAAAATTTCTGGGGGAACCCCGGTATATTATTCAAGTAAACTTTGCAACGACAACGCTAGGAAGTCATAGGAAAATATCGTTTCATCGAAAATAACTATGTGGTATGATTCATCACATACAGTTTTAGTTGCTTCTTTAACCTAAAAAACTTCATTCCAGGGAGCTTCACCCCAGGCACAATCATTGGCACGTGGAATTCAGCAAAAGATTCAGGAATTAAATGGCGTCCTAGGAAGAGCTGTGCAGAATGTTGAAAAAAGTGGAATCCAACAACCAGCGCATACTGTCGCAGGGCGAGTGGAACAAGCCCAGCGTTGGCTAGCCAATCTCGGTGCTGATGACAGGGGTCTCGGACTTCAAGCTATCCAGTTGGTGGTCGAGGAAGGGCGCAAAGTGGCTGAAGGCCTGCCAGCTGCACAGAGAAATGAAATCATGGCAGTGTCTAACGACGTTGATAACCTCTCTCGACAGCTGGCTGACCTCTGTCGCCGAGGACTGGTAAGTTGCTTCTTGGCGAATGTTGAGGACTATTCCTCTAAAAATCGGTCACGACCATTTTCTATCCTCATGACGTTTGGATTTGTATATTATAGAAGCTGCCTTAAGCTTGTCTACATGTAATGTTGTCTTTAATGGATTGCTGTAGTATGCTCCTATTCATAAGTTGTCATCTCAATAGTCTGTTTAAAAATTATCTCAATTAATATTGATTTAAACAGCATCTTGTTAAGATGGATCCCAGTATTTCCCTTCTGAAATTGTCCAGTAACAAATCTGACAACTCCACACTGTCCATTTCAATATGACTGATATCTAAGTGACATTTTCATTTTTGCTGTCAATAAATATTCACCATGTTTTGCTTTCTTTTTAGGGAAATTCTCCGCAAGCTCAAGCCATTGCTCGTAACCTGTCCAGTAAGCTCCATGAATTAAAACAAAAGATTCAAAATGCACTTGTCGATCGGGTAAGGCTGTTATTTTTTTTTTATTTTATTTGTAAACTCAAATTTTATGATTGGCACTTGGAAAGTTTAACGTTTGATTTTCTTGAAAAGGTCGTGGAAGATTTCATTGACACCACCACTCCACTAAAACAATTTACCGATGCAGTTCTAGCGCCTGAAGGTAAAACAATTCATGAAAAGATAATTCAACAGTCAGAATGACCCGATTTAAGTATAGTTAAATGACATTCAAGTTTTGACAATTTTAAAAAATAGAATAAATTTACAAAGTGAAAACTGGTCTGATTTGCAATGACTTTGAAGAGTTCCACGATAATTTAGTTTACATTTTTGCTCTCCATTTTTAAAATACATATTGAGACCAAAAATAATACCTACATCTCGATTGAAACTGTATTTCAGTAGATTTATTTTTTAGCAAACCTTTTTGTTTAGAACATCTTCAGGCATCTATATTTTAGCTTCATATCGACGACACCTGTTTTATTAGTTGAATACACTTCCAGAAAAAAATTTATCTTAAAATTCAAATGAATACATTCAGATATAGTAAATATCAGGACCTTGATCAGCATAGTTTTCCACAAAGTTCCCACTCGGTGCTAGGTCAGGAGTCCTCACATTTTTTACTATTCAGGTTTTTCATTTTTCATCCTCTGTTTATTTATTTCAGAATAAATTGGTTTAATAAGAATTGTTCATTTTGGTTGCTAGGTACTCCCAATCGCGAAGGAAACTTTAAGGACAAGGCTCGTGTTCTTCAAGACTTCAGTAGCAGGGCTTCAAAAACTGCTCGACTGGTTGCTGCTGGTGGGAGCAATAACAAGAAACTTGCCCAGGCACTTCTCATCTCTGCCAATCAGGTAGGAAGAAATGTGTTTCTTGTATTCATGAATATGTATTTTAGTTGTCAAAGTCAAAGTATGATCTTTTTTTTCGAATGCCACAAAGTTGATTATGTTATTACAACTTATCTCAATTCGTGGATAAAAAAATGGTTTCATCAATTAGAAAAACTATTACATTTATAAATCTGCTCTTTGAGATATTTAAAAAAGGGTATTTTGGAAAATTAAGATTTTAAAAAAGCAAATACTAAATTTAAAAAGTCTATTCTGCTAACCACAGTTTCTCCCTATTTTTGTTTTTCTCATTTATGAGATGGGTAAGTTTCAAGATTAAATAAATTTAATTTTTTTTTAGAATTTAATTCTGAAAGTGCTAATTGGTGTTAATTAAGATACATTATATTAACTATTGGTGACATTTTTTTTGATTTTTTTTATGGTGTATCAAATGTATTTTTCATTCCATTTATGAAACATGATAACACTTGTTATTGTATATTTATCATGCAGCTTGAGCAGAGAAGAAAGGTAGGCTATTTTGTTGAGTCTCTTGTATACAGTATAAACTGTTGCTCAAGTAAATATTTGCCAAGTGGTTAAACTCTTGCCTTTCACTCCTTGCATGAGGATTCGATTCCAAGATCGGCTATCCTAATTCCTTGTTTTCCCACAATTCCTCAATATGAATGCTGAAATAGTTCCTATAAAAATGTTATTAGTGCTTGTCGAAATTAAAACTTGTAAACCCTTGAAAAATGTGAAGGGTTGGTAATATATAAAAAGGGTTCCCTCAGATTTGAAAAAAACCTGGAAAAGTCAGGAAAAATGACTTATGTTTGAAAAAAGCCAGGGAATTTCAACGTATTATTATTATTATTCAACGGAAAACTATTATTTCCACGTGGTTAGCTCAAGGGCCATTTGCAAAAAAAATTAAATTTTACCAGTACAAATTTGAAAAATGTTCGCTTTCAGAGTTCAAATTTTTAAAACTTTTAAACTTTCCATAATATAAATTTGCCAGTAAGCCAATATACCTTTTCCAGCACAAATTTGTGCAAAATTTTCAGCTGTTTTTTACAAGTCAAAATTTGCTATTTTGGAATTATACAGTATACACCTTTTACAGTACAATGTAATCCTAGCCGTGGTTATTTATCAAAACCACCACTATTTTAAAGTGTCTTTTTATTTTGTTTCCATCCAGGTTGAAAGCTTAACTCCACAATTGATCAGTGCTGGCAGGATCCGCATGGCATATCCGGATAACAAGGTCAATTTTTTTTTGCAATATCGTTACGGCTGTTTGATTTTTCTTAACAATATTTGACGTCGTATTAAACAATCATTTACCAGGCTGCTGATGAACATTTTGAAAATCTTCGCAAGCAATATGCTGAAAGCATCACAAAAATGAGGAACCTTGCTGATGAAGCCACTGATACTGCAAATTTCATCAAGGCATCAGGTAAAACAATTGGTGGACTCTGTAATGCTTGAAGTTTCAAAAGCAATTTTTAAAATAAATAATACATAGACCTACCTAGTTATAAACTATATTTTCAGCTTAATTTAGATCAAACGTTCTTGTATTTCTTCGTTAACTTAAAAAACCAAGTAAATGAGGAAAAATTCAAAATTGATGATAAATAAAGTTTTTACATTGTCCGATGCTTATTTAATTTTTTTAATAAGTTATCGAACTGTAGAAGTGCATTAAATTTTGGAAGTCTTAGTGGAAAAGCTCAAGACACAAATCTGCATGCATTTAGTATTTTCAGATTTCACATTTTCAAAATTTGTGACTTTTCATGAGTACAAATTTAAAAAATTTTCCACGTCTTCCAAGTACAAATTTTCACAATTTTCCACGTTTTCTGATTCAAAATTTGTAAAATTTTCGACTTTTTCCGTGTACACATTTACAAAATATTTCACGTTTTCCGAGTATAGATTTACAAAGTCTTCCACATCTTTCGAATACAAATTTGCAACATTTTCAACTTTTCGAGGACAGATTTGAATAACTTAACAATATTTTCCAAAGACAAATTTTCAAAACTTTCCACATTTTCTGAAGAAAAACTTTCTTCAGTAAAATATTGAACTTATCCTGTGTCAATTTGAAAAAAATGTGTATAACACTGGCATGTGTCAATTTTGACATTATCTTGGTCATGGAAATTTGTTTCATAACCTGGAAAAGTCGGGGAAGTTGAATTTAAGAATTCTGGGGGAACACTGGTCTTCATTTAAAGCAAATGAAAACCACACAGGAAAGAAAAAATTCAATATGAGGTTTCACGAGGAACTGTTTGCATTGATATTATGATTTTTTGTTGTTATTTTCTGTCTTAGGATTTGCTGACCACAAAAAAGTAGAAATGCTTTACTAATCCCACTTTGCCATGAATTTGCCATCCATTTCAGTTTTTCATATGTTTTTTGTTTCTCTATAATAGGGAAACATTTTGAAGAACTGTCGAATGTTTCTAACTATGTCTTTGGTTGCTTTAATTTAGAGGAAAATATCATCAGGCATACAAATTACTGTGAGGATGCCATCAAGACACAACAGCCTCAGAAAATGGTTGACAACACATCCAGTATTGCACGATTGGCTAACCGTGTTTTGATGGTGGCAAAGCAAGAATCCGACAACTCGGAGGATCCTTATTTTGTAGAACGCGTAAACAGTGCGGCTGATCTTTTGCAATCTAGTAAGTAAATCATATTAACATTCACTAAAATTAGTGTTGTGTATTATTGCCATTATTTGTAAGCTCAGTTTCTCATCTTCAGCTGTCACCCCTATGGTCCAGGATGCAAAGTCGGTTGCCCTGAACATCAACGACCCAATCGCACACACACGTTGGAGAGACTCAAATCGTCAGGTAAGATAGATTGTTACTTGGATAAATGATATATGTAGACATCTGGTATACTTGTAGCATTAAATAACAAATGGCTTTTTATTCAGCATTATTTCTTTAAAAATAAAACTCGAGAGGTAGAATGAGATATCTTAGCAGTGAGTTGCATCTGCACAAAAATCAATCTTGTTAAATTTAGGCCTGCTTCATTAGATTAAAAAGATCTAATGTATTTCTTTGATTCCAAGACACATACTGGTGCTGATGGTCAAATGGTTACGAGCTTGCCTCTCGACCGTAGGTTGCCGTGTTCGCTCCCTGGTCGAGGTTGGTGACTGCGACGGTGACAATTTTGAGGGTGTGAAAAATTCTAAGTAGCGGCTCTTTCAGAGGAGAGTTTAAACTTAGGTCACGTGTAGATCCCGATTGCTCTTTGCACGTTAAAGATCCCTCTTGGGGGCGGAAGTCTGCTTTCATAGCCAAAATTCAAAATTTCAACATGCGCATCGCAAACGCACAGAATTGAAGAAATAGTGTAATTTCTCTTTTGACTTTTTCAGCTCAGCAATTTTTCTTGTTATTTTTCCAGTTGATTAATGCAGTTGGGCAAGTGCGACAAGCTGTGACTGTTTACCCCACCGTACCTTCTCCTCCAGACATGCATGCATTGCGAATTGATGGTAAGACCAGTCATTTTCACTTTATGGCTTTCATTCAGGTTGTTCAATTTTGCTTGTCTTAATCTATATTTTTGTCTTCGGTGTGTGCGCTGTTATAAGACATAGAGGAAAGGAGAGGCACAGTGCAATGAAATGGTTGCACTAACAGTTTTGAACGCTCCCGGTGTTTCATGTGTGAGCGTTCAATTATCTCATCTGTTAATGTCGTGCTCGTTGTTTCCTGTAGATCGTTCCACAGGAAAAACCACCAAGCCATCACACGATGATGAGCTAAAAGAACTTTTTAATGTGGACTTTCCCGAAATCTTTTCACAACCGAAAAGTGAGAGGCAGACTCCTCCTTATCGTGGAGTTCAGCTTCCAAAGCAAGGTAGTTTGCCCTGCCTCACTTTCCTCAACCCTTGGGCACATAGACCAGTTTGTCTGATTGGTGCAGCATGAAAATGTCCCAGCTGCTAGATGAAAGTGGGCACGTGACATTTCTTGTTACATTAAGAGAGAAAACCAAAATGTATACTGAAATAAACCGCTCTTAATTTACAATAATGTAATAGTCAGTAACATTCCAAAGGTATCCTAACATCAATTAGTTCAGTCAAATGCTACTTAAGGGCATTGATCTCCCTGCAAATGAAACAATTTTTTGTCTTGATTTAATGAAGACATGCATCACTAACATTTATTTCCTCTCCTTTTACCAAAAGTGATTAACTGAGCTCTGATATTGTTGTTTAACCTTGCATTTTACAGTTTAAAAAAAAAAAAAATGAACGAGGAAAAAAATGCAAATTCAAGTGTAAAAACACCAATGCTCGTGTTTTGCACACATTTAATTCATGTTTTTTTTTCAAGCGTTTCAATCAGATTTGAGAACAAAATTTTCAGGCACATATATCCAGCTTTAAGAAAACCAATTATTATAATGTAGGCCTATGTAGTTTAAAAATTTACAGATGTCTACATTCCAATTAGTTTGACATTTTCATGAAATTGAACTTTGACATCATCTCAAACCAAGGTTCAAAAGTGGCTATTGTAACTTTTGAATTATTATCCCTTTTTAAGAATTATGAATCTTATGACATTAAGAAAATTTCTCTAAAGGTTTAATGGTAATGCCCTGCTGACCGCAAAGAAGTTTGGAGGTCCGCTCATTTTCTTATTATTTTGAATAACTATAGAATTGTCATCTTATCCGATTAGATTTTAAAACTACAGCACTACTAAAAAATATCTGGCAGGCACACACCAAACCAAATCGTAAGGTTTGGCTCGTGAACACTTTTGAGCGGAATACCTGGTGTAATGAAGACGCTGGGTCTTGGTGGATACTTAGCAGTGATGTTAGAGTGACAATGCTAAGTATTCTAGCTATGGCGACATTATCGATGATTATTTAAACCATATGATAATTCCCCCTGGAGTTATAGGGCTTTGAATTGTCTATACTTTTTCGTGACGTGG